>VZTF01000387.1:698977-772255 GCA_013397755.1 Cnemophilus loriae
AAAATCCCAAACCTTGAAAATGAGGAGTACATATGATTATAATTTCTATATTTGTGAGAGCTGCTGTGCTGCTCTGTTTCCAAGTCCTTTCAAACAAAGGGTAAACTAAAAAGGAAACAACCCCTGGTGCACTACAACATTTTACTTTTTCAAGCCCATACTAACAGCATTCTTACACTAATAATAATAATAATAATAATAATAATAATAGATATGAGAGGAGTTCAGCAAACAAGAACTGGGAGAGCTGAATAGTAGCCAGGACACAGGGCTGGAAACCGGGAACTCTTTGCTTCTGCTTCTCCCTTAAACAAACTTCAGCTGCCATATGTATTAAAAAGAGAAAATGAAAAAAATTATATAATCTAGGGCAATAACGCTTACCTATCTCACCAGACTATTACAAGGATTATTTAACACTATCAATGTGTTTTGAGCATCTTGGGTGTCACAAGAGTGTGAATTACGATTCCTCCCGACCTTCTGGTGAGTGGTGACTGCAGTGCCTGAGACAGCATCCCTATGGATAGGGTATCTTCCCCAGGGCAGCCCTGGGAGCTACTGGCTGCCCATGGAGCAGCGAGAACCTCCACAGGGCACAGGGGAGGGCTCCAGAAAGAGGGGTGCAGCATCCAGAAGCAATGGCTAATGCAGCTGCCAAGAGGACGTACAGCAGCAAACTCTAACTTTCCTTGAAGACCAAGTTGCGATGTATCTTCATGTCAGCAGGCAAAATGTCTCTTTAAAAGTCCTAGAACTCATTCTGCTAATTGGTAAGTCCACCGCATCTTCCTTGCTCTGCGCCTCGCCTGTGATATGACAGTTGCCATGGTAACTGTTTATTTCTATCAAATTACAAAACAAACACAGTCAAAGAAAACCAATATTCCTTTTCCTAAGAACTTTCTGCCCGGAGTCCCTTATCCCTTTATTCTGCATTTTTAGTTTTAACATGGCAATAAAGAAGCATTACTTCCTTTTTGTGTTACTAGTTATACTAATACCCCAGCAATCTAACAAACTGTATGTTACGACAAAGCCATAAAATGACTAATTACAGTGTAATTTAGAGCAGAAGACACTTGTATTTCTGTGATTTGGTGCACTGCACGGGTTGAGCGAAGTGCTGGGAAAAGGCTGGTGGCAGGTCCCACCACCCTCAGGCCTTGCCACAGCCCACAGGATGTCTAGACCCTGCAGATGGATTGGGGATGTCCGATACAACAAGCTGTCCATATCCCCTAACCTTTATACTTTGGTCTTGCAGCTACTACAGTCTTCTGAGGCTTTATAAATCATGTGCTGAGCTTCCAGGGTTACAGGGAAGGAAGCTTGCTCATCTCTGCAAACCATTGTGAGACTACAAAGAAAAGGGTGCTGTGTCTGTTCAGTGCTGTTGCTGCTATTGCTGGAAGAAATCAAAATCATTTAGGTTGAATTTCGTGCCCAGGTAAAAACAGAAACCCAGCCTAGGACAGGGTAGGGACCCAAGACATGATGATGCCTATGCCACCTAGCCCTATGTGCCGAGAGCTTCTGACATCCTGTGAAGGGTTACAAAAGCAAGGCTGGCAGGTTAACACAGTGGAGGGAACAGTGGCAAAACAAACCATGAGAGATTTCTATGATAATTTATTGACTTTTAAACATGGAAATGAGTTTGCGCATTGTTTCCTCCTCCCCCCTCCCCCCACCCCAAATCTACACTAGTACAAGAAATTCCTTATGATTGTTGCCAGTGTGCTGGTGCAGGCAGGAGTTAGGAGAGGCCTCAAGGAGGGTCATTCTACTAGCAAAAGCAAGAAAAGCAATTACCTATATGTTATGCATATTCCCATTCACAAGTCACAAAAATACTTATATCCTTGCCTGTTTAGGACCTTCTCCTGCACTTTTGTATGGTTACAACTACAATTGAAAGTCTTGTCCGCTGACAGCTGCAAGTACTCAGGCAGGAATATCCAATTCCCAAGGAGAGCTGGCTTAAAAATAGACTGAGGAATGAATGATAATGGGAAAGGTACAATTTACTGACCTATGAGTTAATAAGGCTGTGGCCTAATTAAACCATTGCCTTTCCACCTTGCCATTCTTCTTGTGTGGCTGAGCAGATTAATTCTGCCTGTGCTTGGACATTTGCTGCATTAACTTTGTCTGAAGTTCTCACATGCAGAGTAGATGAGATATTATAAGCCAGGTGTCCATGTAAACGGATACCTGCCACCCTTGAAACATTAAATCTTCAAACTGTTAGGTAAATAGAGTCTTTTATTCTTTAACACAGAAGTCAGTTACACCATGGCATTCACTGAATCAAGCAACAAATAAGATTTAAGTGTATCCAGTATTTTTAGGGAAAATGTCTAAGTCAAACAGATTAAATGCCTTGGCACTGGTTCCAGTGTAGGATTTTGTGTTCAGCAGCTGGCATTTCAAGTCTTAAAATTTTGAGTACATTAACCTGACTGTGAAAGGGGTTTAGAGTAAGTATTTGAGACTTCTATGCAGTCTTTCAGTGCAAAAGTACGATTGTTATCTACACTTGGCCTGAACTCTCTTAAAGTCTGACAGTTTGTTACTTTTGCACACACATTTAATTTTACAGCCAAGCAGTCTCATTCAGCAGAATTCACAAAGTGCATAACAGAAATTGCATAAATATTTGCTGGATTAGGCCTTGTCTTTATAAATGTGCAACCAATATAAGCTGAGTTCTGGCAATAAATCTGTATCTAAATTGACCCCTGTGCCTCAGTTTGATTTCAATATCTTCTAATCCTTCCTCACAAAACAAACTGCATCAACCATGACTACATTTAGCCAACTACAGTTCTCATTGTTTTTGTTCCTCCTCATAAGTTCTTCCTACAGATTAAATGCTGATGCACTGAACGAACTGCTCTTGGCTGAGGTGGGCAGGTGTAATTTGATTAGTATAGATTCTGGATTTGGTAAGTACTGTATCAGTATCCTCCCTAGAAAATAGGTGACATGTCATGGGATATTAAGTATGGCCATTTAATGTAAAAACTCAGATAATACATGAGTTAAATGGACAAAATGAGAGAAAGCTTTTAAGCATTCTCCCAAGACAGATTGCAGAATAATATTACTGTACACGCAAGTAGAGCTGATTGACACAGTCAGAAGGCCATTATACTGGTATGGTATAAAATCATTATAGCAAAAAGCATTTCAGAGCTTCAGAGTGATAGTAGCAACATATAATGAATTATCAATAAAGAAGTGGTGATTCAGTTACATTACATATGAATAGAAAGCTTCCTGTTATATAATTTAAACCTGCCAGCCTGACAAGTGACTTGAATATTCAATTCCTTCTCTAGGTATATGAATCATCCTTTAACTTTACCGGAGACTGCAATTTCGTAGGGCAGGCCAGAAACTGAGCTACGGTAAGCAGTGTTTTCAAAGAAAGGTTGGTTGAGCAGATTTCAACAAGGTAGCCTCTGCTGAGGCTGTATTTGAACTCTCGTGGAAACAGCATCGGCCTTTGAGATGATGCTATTAAATAAAAATTTCTTCTGGTTTATGGTAAATAAACATAAAGTACAGTCTTTCAGTAAGTCAATGGCACCAATATTTAATGGTTTTCATCTTCTCTTACCATAAAGCCCTTGAAGTTCATATGGTCACAAATTACCATTAGTGACAAAGCCCTAAGAAAAAAATCCCCAAACTATCAGTACCAAATCCCTGAAGGCTGTGCTCCCAAAGGAGGCTTGTCTCAGACCTTGCTCCTGAATGAAGCTCTTCTGAACCCAACTACAGCGTGTTAGTTAAGTGTTGCAACATGATCCCATGGGAGGATTAGGACCTTTGGGAAAATTACAGGTCCTTTTAAATGATTATATAGTATCTGCAGTGCTAACATAATACCTAAGTCAAAGATAACTGCACTGGAAGCTTAAGAGTAATTAACTTTAAAGTTCAGGGAAACAGTAGGATTCAGTTTGAATGCCCTCAGTGCTAGAACTGCAGTTACAATCAACAAACAAGAAAGACTGAGGAGCTGAAAATGATCCAGCTGCAATAAATATGGGTATAATATTATCCACTCCACATTCTGAAAATAAATACATTCACAACACTGTCAAACACAAGAATTTAAAAGTTTTGAGTAGTTCTAACTTGTCTTTCAGCATTGTTAAGCTCTTGCATGTCTAAGACACATTTTCATATTTTTTTTAATATATAGAAATTAAGTCTTACAAAGCACATGATTTCATAGATACATTATATTATGATGCAATATTGGAATGTAATGGTACACAGATAGGTATCTATATATACATATATATATACACCACAGTATTATAAACACTCCAAGAAAATTGGCAATATTGACAAAACAGTTCTAGTAAGCTTTTCTTCAATTGTTGTTTGAATGAGGTGATTTTAAAAAGGCTTCCAACGCAGCATGCTTGCCTAAATATGATGGGTTGCTATTTCAGAATTCCTTAGCATTCAGTGACTCTCATTTCAGACATTTCACCCTCTGTTTACTACTTCTCCTTTCTCTTCTCTATTAAGGACGGTACATTTACAAATGACAGAGGAAACACCTTCTCTTCCCTTTTCCTAACCTGTTAGAAGCCTGCAGCTGAAGACATTTCTTTTACTGTGCTGAACGCTCCTGGGACTAAAGGCAGCTCAGAAATTTAATCACAGGCTGAGAGGTAGTAGCTAGATTGAACCTTGAAAAGGCCTTAAAGGAGGCAATGGGAACATGGATTACTGCCTCACAACCACTAATTAGTAATGAAACTTCAAGAAAAGGACTGGTGAACATTTATGTGAATTTTTGCTGCTTCCAAAGATCAGTGGTGTAAAGGAATTTCACTTTTCAAGTGGAGGTGTTTAAAAACAAAACTTCCTTTACACAGCCAGAATTGTGTTGATCACAGAGCTGACTTGTGCCATTTTAAGGCTCTGTTCTTATCTGTTTTAAGGATAAAATAATTATTGAGAGTATATGGTTTGAGGGAAAGAGAGATTGATGAGTGCACAACCTGGCAGTCAGAAACAACCAAATACTCGTATCAGCTCTAAAACCATCTCCTGGGCAAATCACTGTAATCTTGGGCAAACCACTCAACTTCCCTGCCTCAGCATTTCTGACTTTCGGGCAGAGGTACAGCTAGTTGCTCATCACAAGAATGTTGTAAAAATTAATTAGCAAAATGGCTATAAAGCACTGAGGATGAAAAACGTGCTAAAAGCTAAGCATTATAATTAGTGTTATTTAATGCATCTTTAAAAATCAAATTATATTTTTTTTCTTTTCCTTTAATAATGAAATTACACAATGACTTTAAGAAATGACAAAGTAATTTGAAGTAAATGACTGGCCTGTAAAATTGAAACACACCCTAAAATGTGGTTATTATAGAATAACCACACACCCTGATAGTTAGCACTGCTTGAGCTATGTATAACCTTAACTTAGTAGTGCATTATTAAGTGGAGGAGGATCAGCAATTATAAAAGGGAGAGCGAGTGCTGATGCGCGTTAAATACACGTTACCTCTTTGGCATCAGCAGATTTGGTGCATCCATTCCTGGCAAAGAAAAGCATGCTGGGCAAATTAGACTTGTGTCACAAAAGGATTAATTAGGGTACAGCTAATACAAGCAATGTTTAGACATGAATCAAGAAATTTAGGACACGAGGCTTATGGTGCACTGAATAATTGGCCACACCATAAAAGAAAGAAAAGACGTGAACTAATTTCACATTTATGAGAAGCAGAAAGTTCTACCCCAGCTTCTGCATGGTGAAGAATTATCCACTACAGGTTTCTTTTGAAATACTTCATATTACCACACAAATTGTTTTCTTGTGTTTATGCTCAGCCTCCTTCAATGTATTTAGATGTGAGCTATTTAAGGCTAAAAAAATCAACAGGCATTTATTCCCTTAAATAGAGCAGACTCAGTAAAACAAGGCAGGAGACAAATAAGGCTGTTGGGAAGTTAGGAGGCTGCTGTGGACGCAGGAACTGTAGCTTAGATGTAGCTGATGACTGCAGAAATGCATGAACACAACACAGTATGGAGCTGCACAGAGGGCTCCAAGCTGGCTTGCTCATCACCAGAAGTTGGAGAGTGCTGATAGCACAACTCTCATGGCCTCCTCCTTGCTTGGTTAATTTATCCTGCTTTTTTTGAAAGAAGGAAAAGTAGAATAGTGTCTTCTACCCTGCAATGGCACGTGGACACACTCCGCCCTCTATTTGTCTTAGTTCCCTATCTCTAAGCGGCTGTGAATCTACTGCTCAGTGAAGCTGTTGGAAAAAGAATTGCCTTCCCCATCTTTGCTCCAAAACAATAAACACATTTCCTAAAACATTCAGAGAAGTGCTAAGAGCAAGAGTTCTCAGTTTTGTAACACCAGCAGACTGAACACAGCCAAAGGGACATCCAACAGCATGTGCTCAGAGGTGAGTCCTGAGCTCAGCACAGCCAGAACCCATCTCCAAACCATAAAAAGCCTCTGTGAAAATTGTGTCCATTAGGTCTATAAGATACAACATGTCATATATTCTCTTTTTAAAGTATTTAATATTTTGCTTACATATATGTCTTGTTGAAACGTTTCAAAATACTTAATGTGAAAATTTCCATTAAGCTTCTCCAAAATTCAAATAAAATATATTCTAAAATTATTTTGTACATTTTATATATTGTTTCTATCTTTTATATCTTCTCCATCTTTTATAGACATTGGAAAAAAGAGTACCCTAAACCAAAGAAATAAAAGAATAACATAAAAATGGGGAGAAAAGTAAGCAGTTTTAAGTAAGCGTTCTTAAAGCAAATGCTTCCTCAATTCAGTAGCACTGATCATATTCCCTATTCAGCACTCAAATTCCTTGTTTTTCCAGGCAAAATGAAAGTCTTGCTTGCCTATAATATTGTTCCAGTCCTGTACAGCTCAGCAGATGCAGCAGGGCACAAGTCCTGCCTGCACCTCCAGCCCAACAGCCATCAGGGCCAGCCCTCCGAGGCTGTGACAGATGCACTGCATCTGAGCTCCCCTTCCATGCAGGGTGCTCCAAATCACTGGATTTACATGGAAAGTTTCTCCTCCTTAGCTGTGATTTATTTTCAGGGAAATTAAACCTTATCTTCAAATATTGGTTTTCATTAAATCACTTTAAATTGTATTTAAATAATTCTCAATCTTCTCTTTAATTAAACATAGTAAGGACCAATTTCCATCTTTTATGGAGGAAGCTTGACTTTGCCAAGTTCCTAAAACCCGTGACAGTAGGACAGAGAGTCTTCTGTTATTTTGATTCCTTTTCTGAGTTTTGCTTACAAGCCCTGCTTTCTGGAGAAGTGAAAATCAGCTCCTACAAGGCCTCACACTTTAATCACTTCAGGTTAACGTGACACCTTAAAGAGCAGTCTCCCTTTCCTTTCCATCTCACGATTTGCTCCACTCCATCCACCAATTCAAGGCTCTTCCAGGACCACCCATCGACCCTACACTCACATAACCTCCACCTCCTTTCCTCATTTTGAAAATCAAATTAAATTTGTTAGCTACAGAATAAAAATTTGCTGAAAACACTAAGTAGCTATAATGTATTTATTGCTTGTGGTGAATCTCATCCAGTTCAACCTGAGTTTTTCGAGGTTTCCATTTAATTAAGAGTAATAAGCTTTTAAAGACTCATTCAGTTAGCTCTGGTTTTGTTGCACTTGAATGGCAATATTCAATAAAAGCCAAAAAGAGTCACAACAGAAATGCCAGCACCATGTTTCAGTAAAAAAAAAAAGTTCAAAAACATTGTCTAGGAACAAACAAAGCTATTAATAAAACTGAATCCGTTTAGCAAACAACATTTTTTTTGGTCAGGTTCAGTTCTAAAGAGCAGTTTCTTAGTTTTAAAAAAATGACCTGAAGTTGAAAAGATGAAAGTTTAGAAAAGAAAAATTAAATAAAATAATCCTCAACTGTTTCACGATGAGATGACATCGCACGCATAATTTCTATGCGTCTCCTGCTCTTGCACACAGATCCAATGTGAAAACTGGGTTTACTGGTCAGGGGTGAATCCAACACAGCGCGCTCGCTCCCACTTTCACAGGAATCCTTTGGTTCCTCCTCTGTTCAGCTTCCGCTAATCTGATGAAATCAGAATTGTAGCTCCATTTCCTGCTCTGTTTCTTCCCTGTTTCAGCTCCCTGCTGTTTGTTTCTAGGATATTCTCATCCCTGCTGAGTGTATATTTTACTCTCTTTTAGAAGAGCCCTGATCATGTTTCTTTTTCTCACACTATCTGTTACTGACGCCTGCTATGGGAATCGCCAGCCGGCAGCGAGACCCCAGTGCTTCAAGCATCTGGGCAGTTATCGTGAGCTAATAGAATCACTCCAGCAGCTCATGTTAACCGTGGTAACATTTGGTTGTTTTTACTCCTTCACACTTCCTTGGATCTTAAAAGAAGAATGGCATTGAAAAGAAGTATTTTGTGCCTATAAGATGGGCTAAATTTAACAGTGGTGTAAATGAGGATAAATCTCCTGAACTAAAAAAAAGAAAAAGAAAAAAAAATATTCTCTGAAATATATCTTTGTTTACTGTCCAGGCTAAATGGATTGTGTCAAGAGGATTGCGTCATTTCTGTTCCCTCAGATGGGGGGCCTCATATGAACGTGCAACTATGAAAATAAGATTTATTTCTTTTTGCAATGATGTAAAACTAACACAGTGGTGTCTCACCCCATTGACAGGTCAGGAATGGACCGACTGTCTTCTACTGCTGCCTGCCAGCCAAGGTATCACAGCCTGTGGAGGCCTGTTCCTGGAACTGCTGCTCCAGGACTTGACTGCCACTGCACACTTCTGCAAAATAGAGGTCAAGTCTGCAATCAGCCTGACCAAGAGGAGGCTTCTAGACTTCTAATTAAGTGTATTTATTATTTATTAGATTGTAAGCATGGACAGACTAACTTTCCAAATCTGTGAGGACAAAAAAAATCAGAAGAGATTGGTGGGACCGGAATGAAGAGTACAGCAGGCCTCTGAAAACGTGGGAATGACGCTCCATACTGCCAAACAACTGCTAAGCTGCACAGCCAGATGCCTCCCAGTGTAGTTATTACTAATTCCTACCTCATTAACTAATTTCCTGATCTCCACCCAAAAAAGAACTTCTTTTCCCTTGTGATCCAATACTCAAGAGAGACTGTCTCTAATTCAGCCGTTCTGCTAGGTCTTGCAAGAATGCTGCCGTAGGATCACGGGTGACGACCCAAGAGAAAAGATGCTTTAGTTAAATACATATTGCTTCTGCCATTCTGAATCCATTCCTCGAGCGGATAGAGGTTTTTCCTCATCCTCTTCTCCCCCCTGGCTGGGCAGTTCATACTTCTGTCTCTTAGCTCTATGGCCCATGTGGGGCAATACTTAACTTCATGGTCACCAGCCCCTCTCCATCTCCAAACACAAGAGTGTGTCCCCAGCAGTGCCAATCCAACACTCCTGAAGCCAGCAAGGTTACTACCTGCGTGTAAGGTCTTTCTTTGCTAGGGAACGCCTAATATGCTACTTGTTCTGGAAAACTCCCTCAGGCAGCTACATGCCTGTGAAAAAGTCGAGTTGCCTCTGGGGCAATGTGCTTCTAGGGCCTGGATCTGCCTGCGAGTGTGCTTTGGAGGTGGAAGAAAGGCTTGTCACTGATCCCAGCGCAGCTGGCAGGGCTGCAGCTGAGCTGCGAACTAGCTACAAATTAGTCCAACATTTAAATGCTCACTTCTAAAGATAAAAGCCAACTAAGCCTCACACAGTAGCTGTTCCTAAGGAATGGGAAGTGTCTCTAAGAATAACCATAGCTGCTGTGGAGCGGTCGGGGTTCATGAGAGCTGCCTGACATCACGCCAGGAAGCTTCACGCTGCAACGCGATACTTTTAGAAAAGACTTCACTGCCTTACTGGTTACCATTACCAAACATCACAGCACCATCCTCACAGACAGAGCCCTTTACAGCTCATATGTGTGGAGCTGGGTCTGCCTGCTTCCCAAAGATATTAAGATGCCACCTAAAGCTCCAGCTACATGAGTGCTTTATGCTTTAACCTCTGTAGAGCACCTTAAAAAAAGGTGCTGTGGCAGCTATGTCCGGATGGACTGCTCTCCCTATCCCAACACCAATCTGCAGCATTCAGGGCACTTGGGTTCCAGCAGAACAAGAGCAAATGGCCAGAAACTTTTATCGGGGAGAAACAAAATGAGAATGTAATCCACATAATCCAGTCCTCAAGTGACTGTGATTGTTAAAAGCCTTTTTTAAAAGAAACTGCAGAACTAAGCTTAAATAGAACATATTGATGTACAGAGTGACAGAAGTTCCTCACTGGAATAACCGCAGAATGTAGACAACCCTCCCGTACAGATGAACGCCTTCTTCCTCATACGTTTTCCCCCTTGTGTATTAATGTATGTGATTAATGTTTTTGTGTTTTCAGCAAAAAAACCCCAAATGAAACAAACAAAAAACCCTCTAGAAATGCAAAACTGGGAGCAATGTTCAAAGTATACGGTTTATATGCCTAAAATTGTTTGTTTTGACTTTCTTTTACTGAGACAAATGTTAAAACTTCTAAGAACATTTTATGAATTCTTGCCACACTAAATAACATGTTCCAACTCAAGATGTACCTCTAAAACAGTCTTTTTAGTATAAACAAAATGATGTCATATTGACAGAGGGAAGAGCAAAGCCTGGCTGTTTAATTTGGAAGATTGCTAAAAGCGATACATTTAACTCTTCTTGTCTAACAATGGAATGTTTTTATAGTTCACAATACCTAACACCCTTGTTCATATAAAACAAGTTGTCTTGAGTTCCTGTTGAACTAATACACATCCTATTCTTTTTCTGTGTATATCGCAACATTAAGAAAGAAAAATAAACGTGTATCAAAATAAAATCCCATTTTCATCCAACTGCATCACATGCATTTAACATTTTAAAGCATTTACAGAAGTAGATTAGAAATCTACACAGAACATTTAAGAAGAATATAAATGTTTCAGTTATGCTCTAGCTGTATCATGGATATCTCCAGACAACACAGTTTTCAGTCCAGTGTTATTTTCCCTTATTTGCGTTGCTCATGTTGCGCCTCCTATTGTTTTCATTTTGCATCTTACTTTCCTTTTCCCTGTCTTCTCCCTTCCCTAATTCTCTTTTTCCCTTCTTCTATTGCTTTTGAGTTTGGTATTGTTTTCTCCCCTTAATTTTCTCTGCTCCCTCTGTGTGGCTCACCATTGTACCCAAGGCCCCTTATTTTCCTCTCCCCATGCTTTACTGACACCGCAGCCTTTTGAAGGATGACAGGTATGTACAAAGCCCGATTCCCGACTGAGGCTTCCATGCACAACACACCCTCTCGCCCACATCTTAGAGTTCATTACATTACAAAATGTGTTGATCTTTGGAAATGGGAACACTGTTGATAAGAAAAAATATTTTTATAGATTGTCCTCTCCAAAACATCAGATAAGCTGTGAGAATTCTCCACATTAGCACCTCATGGGCTGATCCACTGTGTGGAAATGGGGATACAGAAGCAGAAGAATTATGATGGAAAGCCAAGGCAAATACTTATTTTTATGCATATCTGCAAAAGCAGTTACCACCTTCTTCAGGAAGATCTAAAATGAAAGAATAAAGACAAGCACACATTTTGAAAACACTGAAAGCCTATAGTCAAAGTTTACAATTTAAAAACATGAACTGCCTAGCCTATTAATAATCTTCAGACAAATGTGCTTCATCAATACAGATTAATTTGCACAATGCTGTCCCTTAAACCAAATCAAATCAAACCAAACCAAAACAAACCAGAATACTAGAAACTACAAGCTGTTAAAAATGTAGTTAATTCCTAGTTAACATTCTCAATTTTTAACAACCATGAATAAGTTCCACTAAATATGTCCATAGCCAGTAACAAGTATGAGAACACCAGAAGTTTAAGTTTAGTAGACTTCCTCACCATTGTACTCCATGTCTTTCTAGCCAAGCCCAGAAGGATCTGTTTGAAGGAGGAAGAGCAGTTTAGTTCCTAAAGCTTATTTAATCATTTCCCTTTCCACTGCCATTGTAAACTTCAGCTTTTTCCTGAGACTGCAAACATCAACAGGAAGCCCATACTACTCTCACAGCATGAAGGGCTGCAGGATAATACTGTATCTTCACTAGATACACAATAGGACCACAGTCTTAGCTTAAACAGGCTAACCAACTAACTTCAGGATGATTAAACTCTGGCATGTTTACTAATAAAGCCTTTATTAACTAGCCTTCTGCATTTCTATTAAACCCAGAACCTTTATTAAGCAGAGATAATGACTATTTTGACTAAAACCATACTGATCCTTTCTTCAAAAGGTTATGAAAGTAGGAACCGTTGCAGCTGTTTTATACTTCAGCCAATTCTTTCTTGAGGGAAGTATGTTGACTTCATGTTGGACAGGCAAAATAGTATGCTGACCAAGGTGTGACTTTCCTGTTATTAACACCTGCTGGGACATTAAAGATTTGAGGATAACTGGTGCTCTGAGAAACTAAGTGTACAGGTAGAAGATTCAGCTGAAGACCACAAATGTAAAGAGCTGCCATTTGAAGAGGTGCCAGAAGTAAATCACCATTTAGAGTACAAAGAACTAAAGTGAGTGCTTCAGCAGCACTGAGATTCTGCACAAGGTTTGTGTCACATGTTTCATTCAATAAGGCAATCAAGATGATTTGGCACTGTAGGAGAGGCTCATTAATGGCCATAGCAGACACTGAGTCAGCTCCTCATTTATAACCAATGCATCTGGATGGTTTTAATTTTTGGGAGTTTTAATTTAGAGAAGTGAAATTTATGGGGACAGAAAATACACACATGTATTGTACAACTTGTTTTTGTTTTAAAGCTGCCCCTGGCTTTACTGAAGTAAGTGGTACTGCCAAAAATTATTTTTAAAAATGGTGTTTCACAGTTCACATGAAGGTTGCCCATTGTGGGTCAGGGTATGAGGTGGTATCAGAGGAGGAGACAAAGACTGGGGGGATCCACCACTGAGCAAGGTGGGTTCTGGATCCCATCGAGGACAGAGGCTGACCAGCAGCTCATCTCATTATTGCTCAGGCCATCACAGGACCACCAGAGAGCAATTTGTCTGTGGGAGGAAAGAGAAGTAAAGGACCATAAAGATCTGCATAGCACAAGTGCCACAGCAGTATATTACAGGAGCTCTCCCTCCTCCCAGTAGCTCAGTATCTCCTCATGGTGGAATGGGAGTGTTTTATTTTTGTTTTCCTTTCCATTAGAGAATGACCTTTGCTACAGTTAGGTTGATCTGCTGCAGAGCCAACATCCGCCAGCTTCCAGAGTTTGTGCTTCCCAATAGCAGCAGATACTTTCTGCTGCTGCAGTTTCCTTATTTAATCACAACTCCATAAATCAAAAGCGACCAAAACTGTTAAAAAACATTTGGGTGAGAACTCACAGCAGCTGAAGAGAGACCAAGGCTGAGTCATTGCCTGATGCACTTTCTGTAAACACAACTGAGCTCATTGTTGTGTTAACACCACCCCCCTCAAAAAAAAATCCCCAAAAAACAAAATGAAACAAAACAAAACATAAAAACCCCAACAAAAAACCAAACCCAACCAAAATATTTTTAATTGCATGAACATTGCTGTGAATATGTCACTAAATGCCAAATGAAAGATGTATAGAGGAGCATATTTCTATTGGAAACTGACCAAATGAACATCTGGTGGCTGAGTCTTCTGGAAAAATCCATCAGAGGATAATGACAGCATCATTAGATGCACCACCATAATTAATACTATGTTTCGATGGGTTTAAACATGAAAAGTGCTGAATGCTGCTGTGAGATGCGTTCTCTGATCACACCTCGTTCAGCGAAGAGTGAAGCACTGATTTTTGCAAAGATACACCAAGGAAAGGATGACGCACTGTTCTACACTGATAAGCAGTCACTGCTAGCTAGAGTCAGATAGCAGGACACAACAGAAGGACATCTGGTCTGACCCTGTATGGTATTCATTACCTTTCAAAATATTTTGAAATTATCAATAAAAAATTTTGAAGTTAAACTCTGAGGATTAACATGTGAAATAATACCAAATTTCAGACTGGTCCTGCTGCTGAAAGAGTAGGAACCACTCTGCTGTACTTACAGGGTTTGTTTTGTTTAATAAGGCTCATAGGATGTTCATAATAAAAAGGGACTTTCAAGCATATATACACAATTGGTTTTAATGGTGGATTTCAACAAGAAAACAGGATTTTTAATACTTAGTATGATCCCTATGTTGTGAGAAGCGTGATTGTTACACAATATACGGCTTTTGTATTAGATGCACTCGGTTTATTTCACAGCTGAATTATGGCCCCAGTACAAAATCACTGAAATTCCACTGAAAAAATTTACCCACAAAGAAAACTCACCTGCAGTGAAAATCCCACCTGAATAAATTACTTTGATACCTCTGCAGTGTAGGTACAGAATAACACAATCATAGAAATATTAGAGAAAGTGAACTTTAAGGGTTCTGCTTCCCCCTAGAACTGTCATGAATAATAAATAAGCCATGATTCTGTCTAACCAGCTCTTGGAAGTTCCAAGGGCCTCTGGCCAACCTGTTCCAATATTACCATACCTTCATAGGGGAAACATTTCTCCTAACATGCACTTTGAATCTTTCCAAGGGACCTCTTGTGGTTGTTGCCCCTTGCTAGACTGTCACTGAGCAGTTTGGCTCAGCCCTTTCCTAATTACCCTTCCTGCTGTCCTTCACATTGAAGAGGTAGAAAGGTGAGAAACAACACAGCAAAATCCTTCAAGACACAGCATCACTAAGCAACCTTTCATCGTGATACAGTTTAAAAACTTTGAAGACATATGACTTTTCTACTCACCTATGTGTTCTAAACTTAATTTTTCCTATGCCAAAAGCTACCCTGAAACATCTGAAAAGTATTCTCATAAATTATGCAAATAAGTAATTTGGGTAATATTAATAAAAAAAGAAAGCAACTATGTTCCCCAGGTCAACAAAAGAAATAGTAAGCATATTTAAACAGGGCTTTTTAAATATATTTTTAACAGAAGCTGTATCCGAGAAGATATTTTACAATTGCTAAAGACATGGTTTTAGATCATTAATATCAAATAAAAAGCACTGTGGTCACAAGATGCAGAGACACATTATGGAAAAATCTCACTCTGCCATCTTTCAAAAAAAATATGTCAGCAGCCTTAATGCCAGATTAAACAGTGTTTGTCCTACCACAGCCAGCACAAACTGCATGTTGTGAGCTAACCCAAGTATCCTTTAGCCAGATCAAATTTACCCTGAGTGCTTTGATAGCACATAGATCGGATATTAACGATGGTGAAACCACAGCCCACATTGTCAGACAACTACATAATGCAGCTGGGTGATTTTATCGATACTTGATTGTACCTGCATAAAACCTCCAGCATCTGTGGAATGTGCCTTACAAATGTGCTGAATCTTGAAACTCAGGTAGACACACATCTCTTTTACCACTCACTTTCAGAACCAATTTTTGATAGTATTAAAGTTGTGGATAGCTCCTCATAGTGCCAAATACGGCTCAGTTAATCAAATGAAACACTCTTAAATATTTAGGATAGCTTATAGACTGCTATCTTCCCACACTTAAAAATTAAAATGGCTTATTTCATTACGCAGAAATCAACTGAACACGCAGTTCTGTCATACAGCAAGTAACTCAAAAGAATTATAGCTAAGTGGTTTGCACAGTCTATATTTAGTGATTCTTACTTCCAAATACTTAGACGCTAGATCTGTCCTTAAAGTATTCTTAAAAGGATTGGCAAGTATGTCTATGTGTAAAATATGATAATCCTATGTTAATTCTCCTCCTTACCACTCCGTAGATGCCTGGGAACAAACCATTGTAAGCATTAAGCTTGCTTGAGTTTGCACTGCATTTGTATTCATTAACCAGACTATTAGTGAGAGCATTTTAGAATTCTCTGACTTTTCCAATAGCTGTGTATGTACATTCACTGGCTGTATTATTTATCTGTGTGAGTGTACATCTACCCACCCATCCGTCTCCACTCCTGCATGCATACAGATCAATACGTGTCCCTGTATATTTATGTCTTTCACCATTCTCAAGACATTCAGTCTACTTCTCTGGCACCAACTCTGGGAAACTACTGCTTTAGCTAATGCCCTTCTGACTGAAAACAGAGCTCCATGCATCATTGACAGGAACCAAGGCAAAAAAGTAGAACAAACAGATGGAGGTGCAAGAAAGGGAAGTATTTATGCTAAATTCGAGAAAAATAAAGGGATTAAGGGGATGCCACAGACTAGATGATTTAAGAAGGAGATTTCTTCTGAAGAGGGGATATTTCTCTGTTAGAATAGAAATCTATCATGTATTCTAACTAGGGTTAATTCTAACATCTAGAACGAATCTAAATCTTAAACCCAAGATTAAGAGTTGGCTTGTAGCGTCTATTGTATCTGTCAATGGCTTTAAAAACCAAGGAGAAAATATTTTATGTTTGGATTCAGCCAATACAGTAACATTATTTATAGGCTGCCTCGGGAGCAATAATAATTTTACATGTTTTTCAGTACTCAACAGATTATTTTCAGTAATTTGAATTATTTTAAAGTGTTCCAATTTATTTTCCATCCTCTTTTAGAGACACTGGATTAAGGAGCCAATCTCCCTTCTTCTCCCTGTCACTCTGCATTAGTAGTTGTAGCCCAACCCTAACCCTAGCAGCCATGCATCTGTAGGGCTATCACAAGCTGTGAAGCAATTATTTCTCTGAACCTTCTGAGCTAACTGCTGGAACTGGGTGATCTTTAAGGTCCTGTCCAACCCAAGCTATTTTACGACTCTCTGGCATTCATGCACCAGACCTCACATCTGATCATCATGTTGGTAAAACACAGACCTGCTGTCCAAGTGCTTTTATCTCCAAGGGGTCTGACCACTTATGAATACCTCTGCCTTTATTTCAAACTAAACCAGAGTGCGAAGAAAGACGAAGAAAGCCCCATGGCCATGGTGATCTCACGGAAGCATACCTGCCTTATATTTAAATCAGTGATTGAGCTCCTCTCCTACAGTGCCAAGTATTTCCCAGAGAAAATGGCTAGTGTATCCAGGAAACTTCTCCTCTGCTACTACTTTATCCCTCAGGCACAAATAGCACAATGCTTACATGCAGACTCAAAAGTTATAACAGTATCCATGCAAAAAACCCATCCTGTTACATGATAGCTTTTAATCTGATCCCATGCTTAACACATCCATGTAAATCCCTAGTGCTACTAGGATAAACATCTAAGAAAACAGAAGTTATTTATTTCTAAGTAAATAATTCTTTTCTTCTCCACCTGTCAGGTATAAGTGAAAGACAGAAGCTGAACCATATGATGAATATGATTTGGGTTGCATTGTCAAACTCATCACCAACTTCTTGTATGACTTGGAAGAGGGCAGTCAATTCCGAGGTGCTCCCTGCATACAGAAATCCCCTGGATGGCATTTTAATGGGAGGAATGCTGGCTTCGCTATAAAATTCTGCTCTGAAATTACAGAGAAAAGGTGAGATTTACTTAGGCTGAAGTTGTATTTGCTATAGGGTATTGCGCATCTAGTACCTGGAAGGTAAGAAAAGCAGAGAGAAGCTATAAGACCGCAGCAAACTGAGTGTAATGATAACAACTCTGGTGATGTTAGAGAGGAAGCACCAGCATTATCACCTGCACAGTACGGATGCAATAGGGGAATCCAGAGTATTTATAGATGTTCATCAAACAGTAAAGTCTCATTGCGCTCCACTTGGCAGAAAAACAATTCCATTCGCATTTCTCATGATTCTTTTATCATTGACTTGGATTTAGCAGAGTATACTAACATTTCATCCCTGATGAAGGCACAAGACTGGGAACACTGGCATATTTTGTGAGTATAATTCATTTTTTTGTTCTGGTTGGAATGCAGCACAGTGCAACGTTACTGCTGGGTGAACACCTGTAGTTAGAAAACACTGGTTTGCTCAGAGGGCCCAAAGCATGCCAAACTGTTCCCTGGAAGGAGATTTGAAAAATGAGCATTTAAAAAAAAAAAAAAAATTAATCCTCCCGTGCACAAAAAGAAATAGAAAAGCAGGCATGAAACTATTCTTTCAGCGCCAGATGTCAAAAAGACAAAATCAAGATTTTGAATCTCTTGGGGATGAATTTCAGCTTTGTCTGTAGGAAAAACTAAGGCTTATCTCAAATAGTGTAGGATCCAGTTCCTCAAAGCACCAAAATGCATACTTATCCCGGTTTCCCAAAGTACTAAAATGCATAAAAGTCAACAAGAGCAGTGCAAGGAATTATACTGAAACCCTTTTCTGTTAGATAGATTAATTTCACTTTTATGGAAAAATGCCATCTAGAAATGAAAGGGTTTTATTTCAAACTGTCAAAACATTCCATTTAATTTGCAAAATAGCCAAATATTATTTGGCTGCAAATATTTTAGCCAGTTTTGATTTACAGAAACAGTGCACATCTTTTAAAAACATTTTCTGAAAATTTGACTTAAAATTGCAGAAAGCCTTTACCATCACGAAACTTTTTTCAGAAAATATCTGTTCCTCGAGTAAAAGGACTCAAGGACTGTATTTTCATGCCAGAATATTAAAATTCTGCTTTCCTGAAAAAAACATGCTCACAGCCAATCTTCAAAAAATAAATTCTAAAAACAACACACTTCTTTTTTGTCTTCTCCTGTTTTGTCCTCTACTATTGAAGCCCAACAGACACATTCATGAGATTGAAACTCATTCAAATTAATTTTGCTTGCACAATCTGCTTTACCTTGTCTTTTGTTACTGTGAAGTAACACGTTGTGAAACATGAACCCTGTGTTGGTGAACTGCAGTAAAATAACAGGTAAGTTACATGTTCTTGAGAACTTCCAAGTTTCCTTTCATTTGTTCTACTCCCTAGATGACGTTATCTGTCATAATTTACACAAAATTTCCTTTCCTCTTTTACATTACATACAGTTTGACAGTCTCATACTGATGTTCTAGATGATTCCCCAACTCTCCTTCCACTGCACTGGCCCTCCAGGCATTTTACTGTTCTAGCCCATTTATGCTTCTCTCCTGCATTACCTTTGACACTTCATCCCTTCAGTGGTTCTCCTTCACTGATTTCCTTCCACATCTTTTTCCAAGTTGTAGTTAAACAATACCAGATACAGCAAAAAGGGTGAAAAAATATAATGCCATTTGACCACTTCAGCTTCATTCACAAAGCAAAAAAAAAAAAAAAAGACAATTAAGCAGTTAAGTAAAGTCTAAGTGTGATAAAACTAAATCAATGGTGATGGATATATTTCTGAGACAGAGGTGACTTACGTACATCTGAATTCAGAATTAGGCCCTCTATGTACCCACAGAAAGAACTCGACATGTTGTTTCAGCACATAAGTTTCCTATTGCAGGTTTACAGAAAATAGAAAACAATACTAAAAATCAAAGTGTTGGCCAAATGTTTCATGTCCCAAAATAATGCTGCTAATCAATGCTGAAACACAAAGTGTCTAGAAGAAGAATCTGGAACTCTTATGTTTTCTACCAACGAATCTTAATAAAGCATTCCTCTATGAAGGCTATCAAGCATAACCCATAATATTGTTACCAGTATGTATTTACATGAAATCCTTGTACTAGTCTAAAAATAACTGCATGAGATATGCTGGCTTTTATGTTCGTCTATTGCACCAAGGTTCCTGGTATGAGAATCACCTCATTAATGCTTCAGAACACACTATAAATACTCATTTCAGAAAAAAATTATAAAGACTAAACCAAGTAATAATGCTGTACGGGACTAGTCTAATACACATTATGATTACCTAAATGCAATGATAAAACAGCAGATTATTTCCCCTCTCATTTTTTGCAATAATCTCATGTAGTTTAAATTATGTACATCTATCAACTCCACACACCGGCCAAGGCTGAAACAGTGTTGACCAGATCCACAGAAGTCAATTAGTTATGCCAATTTGCTCCAGCTGAGAATCGATTCTCGGTTGTCTTTATGCTTCCTATAGAATATTCTGTAGGAAGCATTTCTTTAATGAAGCTTGGTCAGCATGTATGGGAAATGTCAACACGAAATTCCTTCTCACCAGCTTTTGGACTTCTTAAAAAAGTTTAAAAAAATCCAACCTACCACTTAGAAAACCACAGGCTTTCACTGAAATTGCAGACAAATTTAAAATTAACTCTAAAGGACTTAACTCTAAGGGGCTTCAACATTATCAATCTAGTAAAACTATTACCCTTCTTTTCCTTTGGCAGGTTTTCCTAAATTTGCAATTAAATCATTAAAACCATTCTTGTCCAGATGCTGTTAATGAGAAACAATCACAAGAAACAGAGTAAACAAAAGAAAGATCATAACATACATTAACTTTTACTAGCCATGCTGCAGTGCATTAGCATTTTTAATAATGATCTCATTACCATTTAGTTCAACAAGCAAACAGAAACTGTTTATTGGATAATTTATTTATTCTAAAATAACGCAGCCTTTTTTATGTGTCCTTGTTATGAGCTCACTGACGTTAAAGGCACCGCTACAATCAGTTAAGTAATTATCATAGGATAAAAGCTTTTACCATGAAAAAGTTTTGTTTGAAAAAGCATGAACTGCGATACTCATTGATAGCTTTCACCAAGTGCAGGATTCAGTACATTGTAGCACAAAGGCCTAGATTATCTCCCTCTGTTAAAGGCTTAAAATTCTACAACCAGACCATGCCAGTTACCAGTATCAGATTATGATAACAAGATCATGTTCAGTTATAAAAACAAGTGTCTAAACTTTTCTCATGTCACTTTCTATCTAAGTCCCATTGCAGTTGTGAAAGGACCCATCTGAATGTGTGTAGAAGCTCATTTTAAAGCTAGGTCTTTGAACTGGATTCATGGGGTATTTGCATAAGAAGATTTGGGTAAAAAGAATGGGCTGGTGCTGCATCTGCCCATTAATATGCCTGCTAATTCAGCACATTGTAAGCCTATTGATGTATCACAAAAGGCTCAAATTCAAGGACAGTTATCCTATTGCCATTGTTAGGGTTTGAATTCAAGTAATATGTTCACTATAGGAATACAGTTGTTACAATTAGATATTTTTCTATAATGGTATAAAGAACTGACAACAATCAGAATTACAATAACGCTGATAAAACTTTAGAATTCATGAATTCTGTTATATTAAAAGATGCAGGTGCTGATTAATTTTGCTTTGCATAATACTTGGACCTTGAGTGCTGGAATACTTAAAGAGTAGCAGCAAATTGTGGCAATATAACCTATCAAAGCTGGCAGTCTCCCTTTAGTGCCAATGCACATTTATCTTGCTTATGAGAGTTTTAATAAAAAATTAAAACACCAAACTGAGTTGCAACAGAACGGAGAAGACCTACAACGTGAGCACAAGGTGTGGGTATTTTAATCTTGCTTATGAAAAATGCAAAAGCACCGCTTGTGCTATCAGGGGATATCTTACATGGAACATTTTTATGGTGAATATGAATTGCTTAAAAACACTGTATACTCACAAATGGAAAAAAGAGCAGAATCAGTGATTCATGCAGGAAGCACAGAGCAGCCACTGCACCAACTCCACAGTGGATTCAGAGCAGACACTGAGGCACGTAGAGAAATAAAAAGCTGCTAGCTGAAGTGCTGTAAAGAGTTTTCAAAGCACGCAACACAAAGGAAATGCTAAAGAACAGGCTAAATGGAAACAAATGCAGCAAATTAAGTGTAGTTTAAACTTAGTGCTTCAAGGTCCTAAGTTTGTGCGTATTTAAGACCATAGCGCGTGGCTCATGGGGGAAAAATGAGGGAAGCTGTGTGTGGTGGTTACAGAGATCTTCTGAGAGGCGCTGTGCCGCTCTCTGCTCCTGCCCAGGAGAAGCCCAGCTCCCGGAGACCCGCGGCGGCCCGCGCTCCCACACTGGCGCATTGTCCGGCTGCCGGGCGCGGGGGCACGGACACATTTTTCTCACTCCGCGTCCCTCAGAGAAGACATCAAAGACCGGAGAGATGTGCTCTTTGTGTTGTTTGGTCTCTGACTCTCAACATGTGGTTTCGCAGGCCCAAACATCGGCACCTTTTAACCTATTCTGTTCAGCTTAGGCCTCAGCTCCATTTGAGCATTAGGGAAACTATAGTAACCGATAATCTGCCTGTTCCTGAATAGAAACTATGTACCTTGTCACACAAGAGCCTGAGGATCACCATTCGGGACAAGTTCCTTTACAGGCCCTCGGCTTTCTTCGCTGGGGCCCGGCCTGTCCTGCTGAAAAGGTGTCAAAACCCTTCGCCTTTCTGCGACGGGGGATCTGTGTTAATGTTAATTTATATTTAACAAATGGGATATTGTCCCTCAGAATGTATCAGTATTTGATGATCTATTACAAATGTTTTCATCAAGTCATAAATGTGGGCCCTTGACAAAAGGCGAAAGGTCTCTGGAGGGAGCAGGACGGCGGCGGGGAAGGCAGGGACCTGTTGCACTGTGTCTGTGTGTGTATTTTTCGGTGCGGACCCAGCCCCATGCAGGTGGTGACAGCAGATCCCCCACCCGCCCCAGCGCCCGTGCTGAGCGCCGCGGCCAAGCGACGCGTCTGAACTCGGCAGTGAAGTGAGCAGCAAAGCCTCCTCCCAGGCCCTAGTGTGCTGAATCAAACGTATTCCCCATCAGCAAGGTGCGGAGCGAACTTTGTTTGTCGCTGGTTTTATTCATGTATGTATTTTGTAGCGATCTGATCTCCCACTTAATGATCCTCCCCCCAGGCTCAGGGAAAACCTTATCACCAGTCCCATTTTTCACTCAATCTCTAATCCGGCACTGCGCTGTCTTGTTATTAGCTCGAAAAACAACAACAACAACTATGTATATCGTGTAGATCAGAGCCAGGAAAGAAAGGAACAAATGTCAAGGGTTTGAAGAAGCAATTCCAACCCAGCTTCATTTCATCTCTGTCACTCTCTCCTGACTGTCACGCAACAGCCGCCTGCTAACACATTTCCCTCCACAAAAAAATGACATTTCTGCTTTCTTTATAATAGTTTAATATTAATAGGGAGGGGAGCTAAATTGTTGACACTGCAACCAAAATACCGTGCTGTAAACCGAAGTATTTGGTGTGAAACTCAAGACCTTCTGCATTAAGCTCTCTCACAGTGACCTGACATAAACTGGCAACTGGCAGCCGTCTGCTTTTGGCAGCTTGGCATATTTGGTCATTTATTGGGTGCATGTGAAGATCAAATGGGTTAAGATTCTTCTCCTTAAACAGCAGGGAAAAGAACATCAAAAAGGTGTAAATTTCATTTCCCCAGTTTTGATTAAGTCAAGCATGAAATGAAATGTAATACTCTCAAGTGGCAAGGGTTTATACTATTGATGTTGTTACTTCTGCTTCACAAAGCCCAATCAGCCGACAGCGAGTTGAACAAGCTAACAGAGTTTCAGGGTGGCCAGATGGAGGGTTTTTACTATGGTTGAAAAGACAGCTTAGTGCTTGCCTCTTCAAGCCAAGTCAATGCCAACTGTGTGAAATCCTGGCCATTCTACCCCTTCTTCTTTTTTTTCCTTCGTCTCAGTGCTGGTGGCTAGCACCATACAGACCTGATGAAAAAACAAACCTTTAAGCAAAACAAGGCATTGAATGAATATTTTTTGTCAGAAGCATTGTTTATCTTCCCCCCCAAAGTGCAGAGATTTCTGAATTCCTGATGCAGACCAATCTTACTACAGTATTTAAGCAAATGGGAAAATCTATTGCATTTAAATGTTATCTGAAAGGAGGCCTTTGCAAGATTTTGGTAGCTTCTCTGGGATTAAAGTCATAATGCTATTTGTTTTCAATAGTGTGCTGAAGCAAAAATCTACTCACGTGCTTTGAAAATAAATGAAGATTTAAACTGTACCTTGTTCATCCATTAAGGGAAACTAGAGTTAATTCAGAACACTGTGAGATGCACATTGAGAAAGTCTTTAGATCTAGATACAAAAGTAACAGGTCTTAAATTGAGTGTGGTCTTACTTCGTTAGGAAATTTGTCCTTTTTTTATAGGTGCTTTTTCAGGCCCCTTGTTCCCACTACATTCTCAAATTTAATGCTCTTGCCACTATACAGCTGGACTAGAATAGAGTGGCTTTAGTAAAGACTTAATAGAATCTTTAATGCTTCTAACAATCCACTCCCATTGAACTGCATTAAGTAGATATTATGGAAGGACAAAGAGCTAAATAGCTCAACATCAACCTCATTAGGCATGCAGGCAGGCCTTGAACCATTTTATGGGCAAGCCCATTGTGAGCATACTCACCAGGTTAGCTTTAAATTGCAAATGATACCCTGAAAAGGGAAGAGAAGTTTTAGAGAATGGCCTCACAGAAAGAAAATCATTTTAGGCTATAAGAAAATGAAAGGCATTGTTAAAATTGCTCTGACCGTAGCAAATGAAATACATCATGGACTTGAGAGGCTGAATGCTACACTTGAGGGTTTTCTGTTGGCTTTTTTTTTTTTTTTGTCCATTTAGGAATGTGGTGTACAGCAGAATATAAACAATATACAATATGTAAGACTTAATAAGGGTGGCTCAACATACTATCCTTTGTCTGAAGTTAAACAAATGATAAGAGCACAATAATTAAGTGGAAGGAGAAAGAAAAAAACATCCCATTTGAATAAAAGGCAAAGTATGAAGAATGTTATTTATTGAAACTTTCCAGCACTGCACTGCTTAATCAATAAAGATTCATTTAGTCTTAGCACTTCTGCATTCAAAATTTTTATATTAAAAAAAAAAGTCTCTCAAGAATTGTTTGCAACTGCAAAGTGCTTTAACAACTGACATTATGATGCTGCAAGTCTGGGAACATATTCCCAAGCAGAGCCCTTCTCTGTCACCTTAGTGGATGAATAATTGTGCCTTTGCATATTCCTTGTCATAAATGGCAGGAATGAAGGGACCCTAAGGACCGCACTGGCAGGATTGGTGCTGTACAAGCAGAGTAAATTAAAACAAGGATTAGAGCAAGTATGATTGGGGATGACAAGCAGGGCAGTTGTTGCCACACAATGTGCCTTTTTGCCCATATGGTCTGTACCAAGCTTACACAGCACAAACCCTCTAACCTGGATGCTTATTAAAGCATTCCTTCTTGATCAGGACATAAAGTCCTTAAAGCTTCATGTCACAGGAGAAAAACAGTGTTTCTCCCACAACTCGGGCAGCAGCCTCAGGCACTATTATTTATGAAGTTCTACATGCAACTGCCCTATCTTTACTTTTCCTTAGATTAATATACAAGAAAGCCCATAAATGTGAAAAATTGAGGTTACAGTCTGCAGTTATAGCTATGCATTGTATAGGTTATTAAATGTGGTAGTGAATTAACTTACAACTATATTTTAAATAAAAATCAGACATATAAGATATTTCAAAACCACCTCCCAAAGTATGGATTTGCAGTGTACACAGACTATGGGTGATTTTTAACTCTGTTTAACTGGCTAATGAAGGTACATAAAATTCATACTAGGAAAATATTTGAGTGATCATATACACAATATTATGAGCAAAATAGAAGAGTAGGGCAACGTTCTTACAGCTTACAAAAGCAGAATAAAGTACTTTTATTTCTAAACTCTTGTGTTATCTCACATGACATACCTAATTTTCTCTGACTTAGTTCCCTCATTGGTAAAATTAAAATAGTCACACATTACAAGTATATCACACATACAAAAGCATATACATGTTAGTATTTCTTTTTGCTGTTTATGTCCCTTTTACTCAAGGATCACATTGCTGGTCCTGATTTACAGAAGGGTACCTAGATTCCACAAATGCCTATGAATAATTTTAAGTCTCTGAGAAGAGTTCTGCCTACAGCAAGATACTATTGCACTGATGCTTTCTCAGTCCCGTAATAAGGTACTCAGACAGTGGTGAGAAAACAGAGATATAAGACCTTTTATTTGAATTTTGTTCCTGTGTGGTCCATAATATAGGTCTATCTGACCTCAATGCAACATCAGATTTAGGATGCTCCTTTCAGCTTGATCTTTTTCTCAGGGAGAACAGTCAGTTCTGCAGTAGTAATGAACTTAGGAAATCTCTTACACGGAGTAGCAGGCAAAACACAGCATTAAACAGGAATCAGCAAAAATACTGGCAGTTAGAACTCTACAGGCACCTTCAGCAATCATCCAAGAGTTCCTGCTAAACTAGACAGAGTTTTCTTATAGAAAACTGGAGGCCTTTTCGTGAGAGTCTCACAGTTTGAAGCAGGACCTGGTAAATGATCCTTGATTTTAGCTCCTCCCAAACTTGAGCCACCAGTAGAGAAAACATTTATTAAGACATATGTTATTTCTTGCTATCACTCCTACTTTTGGACTTCTGGAGTACTGGGATAGTTTCTCAAAGCCAAGCCCTCCTTGTGCTTTGTGGATTCAATAAAATGAGTATGAAAACATTCACTGCTGTGAGTGAATTGTAAGAGCCAACATTTCCCACTTATCAGTAAGTCTTGGCTGCCAAAGAACAGCCCAAGCTCTATGGATGCACTACAACTCCCTCCTTTAACAAGTGGGCAACAATGAACTTTCATAAACAGAGTCCCAAATGCACCTGTTTTATTGCAACAGTTCCTAGATCCTACATATACACACATATTTTTAATGCAGAAATTTAAGCTGGCAAAGAACAAGCTGAAAGATGTAGCTACCAGCATCTAAGTGATGTGGGCTGCTCACCTCCTTGGTTATATGGAGTTCGTCCTATCTTTAACTTACAAGCATCTTAGACTAGGTCTCCTTCCTAAAAGAATCCACAGATCTTTTTTCTTTCCTGCACAGTTTCTGTTGGCATGTAACCTACAGCCACAAATGCTGAAAAGGATCCCAATAACCTGTTAATTTTACTTGGCACTTAAAAGCCGTAGACACTTGTGCTAGAAAACTTCTAAGATTAACAGATGCTACTACATTTACCTCATCTTTGTGTCCAAAAATCTTTGAACTATTATCTTTTTTATTTTCAAAGCTATTTGACTTAGACTACCCTGCATGAATCTCACATTGAATTCAAAATTATTAGGAATTCGACTTGGCCAGCCATTATTTGGATGGATGTATTCATATTTATTAGGATGGCTGGAGGCCTCTTGTTTCATGCCTAGATTTTGTTAGACGCTGACACAAATTAGAAAATACAAGGTACATCATTTTATGGGTACAAGGGACATTTGCACCACTAACCATGAACATATTTCATATCTTTGTTTCGTCTACTCTGCAGTAGTATTTGGGCATTAATCTGCAGGAGCGTGGCTGCAGGAAAGAGCGGCCCAGTAACTAAAACATCGAGCCTAAGATTTGGGAAACCAAATTTAAATCCCTATTCTATGAAAATATCTTGATCATTTAGGTCAAGATACTCAAATGTGGTTAGAAACCATACTCCTGTTAAGCTTCTAACTCTCAATGAAAATAAGTAAGAATTCTAATTTTTTGTATGAAATGTATTAAGAACCTAAAAATCTTTGAGGATCAGGACTCTCTGTGCTCCATTTCCTTGACTGTCAAAGATGACTGCATTGCCCTACTGGGCAGGAGTATTCTGTATTTGCCCTACAGTATTGGAAATGCTCAAGGTTATAGATACAGGAACCAGATAAGGACTGTAAATATGATTATTTTAAAGAAACATGGCTTAGTATCATTCTATTCCTATATTAATATGGTTGAAAGGGAAACAGCTTTTTAAAAATGCTATGTTGAAGGGATACTTTTTTCATGCTTGAGAGATCTTCCTTTTGGAAGCTTGAATTTTTTTTCAAAAACTCTGTAAACACTGATATGATCATTATTTTAAGCATGATTTTAAAAATTCTTTCTAATATTCTTTAAAGTTCTTTTAGAAAGAAAAAGAATAAACAGATTTTAACTCGAATATTTTAGACAGCTACTCAAGCCTTCAAAATGTGTACAATTTCCTCTATATCTGTTCATATACGGAATTATTGACAAGTCATGAAAAGAGATTCAATGAAGTGAATGTGAAGGACTTCTTATTTCACTCTTCTCACTTAAATTCTAAATTGAGGCTACAAAATTAAATCAAACGATTACACACTCAAGGATATTTCATATGAAGTGACTTCTGCTCAGTCTGATCTAATCTACACTGAAATGTAAAACAATCAGTCTCTAAGAACTTTAAAGTATCACGAGCTTCATTGACTTCATATTACTTAACACTTTAAACGTATTTGGGAGTAGGCCAGGAGAAATTCTGTGAAAGGAGGACATCAGGCTTAATGGCAAGGTGATATCACAGTACAAAACTTTAAAGTAATTATTACTGCTCTGATTTTAAAGGCAATTTCCCCTTGCACTCTCCCCCTCATCCTTCAAGATTAAATAACATTTTTCAGCAGGCTTCACACCATGTGTAATACATTTCAGACCTGTTGAGTAGCTATCCTGAAATTCTTACACCTCCTGATGTCACCATTCCTCTGGAAACGTGTGAGCTATGTGTGACTAGACAAAGCACTGCTGCACTCCTGCAAAGGCATGCCTAGGTATGCAGTTAACTCGATGCACTGCAAATTGTCCCATAAATCTGAGTGTGCCTGTAAGTGTTTGTGGGCTTGGAGCCTAAAGGAACATCCACCTACAACTTCCACTGCATTAGGATTGAGCTTAGGTGGGTGACGACTGCCAACTGGCTTCCCCCAGGGTCCACCTAGAGACAGAGCACAGATCCCCAAATACCTCTTTTTGATTTAATTAGTAAAGCTTTCATGTGATATTTTGACAGAACTGTTCCACCTGTCCTAACAGTTACAAAACACGTATTCCCATCACTTTGCTTTTCAGCACTTCCACTGACTTAAAACAAACCTTGAGCAATGATAAGCCTTGAGATAAGGGAAAAGACAGAAGACAACTTGAACACTTTATTTTTTTTTTTTTTTTTGTGGAGGAAGAGATAATTAACTGCAATGTTCAATGATCTTTTCCAAAACTAAATAGAAATAGGATAATTAAAAATGTTTACTGAAATAGCTATTTACATTTTTCAACTAAAATATATATGACATAATATATAAATCAGCAGCTTATTTGTTTCAATGAGGACCGACTGAAATGGAAGTTTAGTTTCTCAGTGGAAGTGAAGGCAGCTCCCATCATTATTAAAAGATAAACATGTAGGTACTGAGAAAACTAATTAAATTTTGTTGAGTAATCAGGAAGTCCCTCATGAATATCCTCTGGGGTAGGCCCTAATGTGAAGAGATCTCAATTTTGTGGTTAAATAATTTGAAGAGATTAATTAGTAAAGAATAAGCATTAAAGACAATCATGAGAAGATAAAGGTAAAAGATTTTTTCACATTTACCAGTTTTATAGCTCTACCTGATGAAAAAGCTTTCCTTGACTAAAGCGACTGTTAACAAGATGTCTGAATTATTTTTAAGTATTTAATTTATTAGCTATACGGTAGAAATAAAAAACATTCTGAGATGGAAACTTAACTTTAAACCAGATTTGCATAAAGGATTAAGCTCTTTCCAGTTCAGAACTACTTTTCAATCTCAAAGTGGGAGAACTGATCTTTATCCTGAATTTCTTTTTGTTCCTTTGGAAGTTCAGTTTAATCCAGCTTTCTTAATTTTCACCTTCTCCCTAAACCTTCTTGGCTTGTTACATGATAGCTAAGGATCATTATCCACCCAAGCTGAGGGGGTTTTCCCTTCATTAATTTCTGTAAGAAGATTACCAGTGCTTGTTTGTTGTTGTTTAAGCAAATGATTTCCCTAAGCAATTTGTTTTTCCAACTGGTTTACACTTTAATGCCCTTGATTGAATTTCAAACAAGAGATCAACTTGACCAACCAACTCTGTTTAGGAGGAGTGGAAAAACGGAAAAAAGGGGGGAAGAACTTTATGTGAACTATTTAAGCAAGAAGAGTGCTTAAAAACGTGCTCAACCATTCAGCCAGAGATGCATCATAACTAGCAGCTCATTCAGGACTTGTTTAGTTTTTAAAGTCAAGGTGACTTTTCTTGAAGATAAAATTTTCTAATTACGACTGAAATGTGTGTGTCACACCTAATAGAGTTTTTTACTCATTTAGTCCTACATATTTCCTCTCCTCCTTCCCCCTGCCCCAAACCTGTCCTCATTGGAAAGGTGTCAGAATTTTTGGCACATTTGAAAAGAGATGGCTGAAGCAAACAACATGGAGATTGGGCATTTACAGCTTGTGGTTTGAATAACATTCTTACTCAAGTGGTTATTTTTAAATGAATGCAATCAAGACAATTGACTGTGATTCCGTTTCACTTTAGTTTTTAGACAAGAAATGAAGTATTTGAGCACTCTGGGCTTCTCAGTGAACTTTGTATATATAAATTCATACAAACAGACAAGCAAAGCAGTAAGAGATATCATCCTTAATTAACATATTCCTGAGTAATTATCTTGATTTAGATTGTATTATTATGTAATTTTTACCTGGGCTAAGCAGCCATCTCAACAAAAAAGAGACCACTAGTCAGATTTAACTCCATCAACCCCTCTAACAGTTTGATGATGTCTGTTTACTAGGTCAAGTTTTGAAGTCCATACTCGTGTACTGAAGTATTTTTATTTGTGGGATTGGAATGTACTTCCAAGCAGAGCTGGCAGAATCTGACTATTTCTAAGGTGAGCATCACTCCTATACCCTGACTACAATGTGACTTGTCAACCAGTTTCTCTCTCGTGTTCCCCTTACCAGGAACTCCATTTGTTGTACTGCTCAACTGATTGCACAGACACCCCTGGTGCTTAGAGAGAGAAAGTTGTTTTTATACAAACTACACAGGAAGAAAATATATAAAATGAACAACAACAACAAAAAAAAAAAACCAAAAGAGCAACCAAAGCACAACAATGTGAACATCGAGAAATGAAAAAACAAAATAGCCAGTAGTCTTGATTCTTAAGACTGTGACCGTAGAAGCTTGGAAAACCCCCAACAGCAGCATTGCCTCTACCCAGTCTTCACACCTAAAAAAGTGCCAAGCACTACACAGAGAGGCAGCTGCAGTTTTTACCTGACAGCACAAAAGGATCACAACCCACAAATGGTTAGGGAAGAAATGGACAACTATAAATACTGAATCTTAATGGAATGAGAATTTTGCATCAGCTACAATGGTGAGACAAAAGAAAGAAAAAAGTAAATGTGAGTACAAGTCACTGTAAAATTATAAAAACAAGCAAACACAGTAAATGAAATTATTATTATTAATAGTAAATGTTCTAAATTGACAAGTGAAACCTATTGTTAACATCCAACAGAGGAGTCCAGGGCTGTGCACCCTAAGCAAGGCTCACGGTTGCAGTTCTCCGTGATGACCTTACACACTGTCTACCTTGCATTGCACTGAGGTCTATGCCAGCTAAGTACCTTGGAAACTTTGAGATATGACCTAATATAAATTAACTGTTATGAGGTCATATTAAAACAGAAGGCTCATCTATTTTAACTTCACTAGCAGCAAACAACACAAGTAAATTGAACCATGTCAAGCTATCAGCATGCTATGGAAATTGTTACTGATGTAGATGTTATATTGCATGAGACTCCCTTTCTTTGTCTTTTTTTTTTTTTTAAATAAAGAGTATCACAGTATTTCTGACTTTGGTGTCAAAAGGTAGATCAATAAACAGGTAATCATTAGTTAAAACCCAGGATACTCAATCGTGAGCATTAAGTTATTGATTTGACATTTATCCTGCCACAGTGTCTTCTCGTTAAGTGTTTCAATAATCTAATTTTGAATTTTTTTTATTCTTTGAGATCCCTGGATTCTGACAGACCCCTATGTATATTCAGCAACTTGTGACAATGCCACACTAACATAACCAAGAGATGAATGATAGCAGTTCTGATTTTGGGAGCTGGAGATAAAATTATATGAGCCTATTTCTAAAGCAAATAGACTTTAGAAACAATGAATTTCTACATATCAAAATTCAGCACTAAAATTACTAAAAGAAGGAGTGTCATCCATTCTAATAAGTGTATTCTAATTAATCCACTTTAAAAATTGCACTCAAACCATACACGTGTGTACATTTGCAACTGGTATATAAACAGTACCTATATGGTAAGAAAAAAATAATCTTATTTTAGGAACAGGATACACCAACAAATTTAATTTCATGATGACACATAGCATTCTAACAAAGGAATGTTGTCACTTAAAATAATATCCACATTTTAATGTATCTTTTCCCAACCTCACCTCCTACTGTCAACACCATCAATTTCAGCAGTGCTCCTTCCCCTCTTTCAACATCAAAATGCGGTCCTTCCAGTATCATTATTATCAACCTGAGCAAACTAAATGTGAAAAGGTGCCACTAATAGGACAGCTTTTGACATCACATCTTGAACCAGAATAAGCAAACAGGCAAGTCAAATCTTCAGGGTCAAGCTTTGAAGTCAATTTTCTGACCCGGGAAATCATGTTCTGTGACAGTGATGACAAACGGTGAACACATGCCTTGTATAAATATGTCTATTAATGTTGCCTTACAAACATTCACAGTCACCATCTCACTGGAGCCAACTATGAAAAGAAAAATGGGAAGTTTACACTTTGAACATCCACTGTTTGACACGTTGCTTTAACAAAAAAAAATAGCCCAACTTTAAAATTGCTTTCTCTTCTTAAGTAGATGTAAAAAATGTAATAAAAAAGCACACACAGACACCTAATTTTCAATCAACCTTCAACATCTAAACATCCAGAGAACAGCATAATGTATACAGTGCAAATGTTTTGCTATTTGGACTTCTATGCCTAAAGCACTCTCTGGCAAAGCTTTCTAGGCACAGCACTAAAAAGTCATTGTTTATTGATTTCAAAATCTAAGAGACTAATTATATATTTGTAGATGACTTGACAGATTTACAAAACTGTTATATGATTTTATAATGGAACATGCTCATGTTAATCTCCATCTATGGAGATAGCTAGAGGGGGCTGACCTTTATCTCATATTTAAAACACAAGCAATAACTGGAATTCATTTTCAATTTATTTTCCAATCATATAAAAGGAGGGGGAAGAGATTACTTTATTGAATCTTTTTAGCTGTTAAAAGGTTGGAGACACACAGTCTTGATGCCTTCCAAGGAGCTACAGGGATGGTCTATAGGGAACAGACTTAATCGAATAAACTAATCTTTGCTGTGGAGATTAAGTAGATGGCTACAGCAGTAGAGTAACAGCAGAATGCAAAGTATCAGCAGCAACATCAGCTGCTCTAAAGGTGCTGTAGGCAGTAGGAAAGCTTCCCTGTTGGGTCCACCCTACTGATCCTGCAAATTTGGTAAACTTCATGGAAATTTAATAATGCTGCTGCATTGTGTTTGCCTGCTGAGCAAACAGCCTGGTGCTGCAAGGCACATATGTGATAATTTACAAGGGGGTTTTGGAAGATACAGTAACTGCTGCTACTCAAGCCTGGGGCCTTTAAGCTGGAGAGAGCATATACAGCGTACATCCTCAAGGTAAATAGCATCTAGAGGTAAGGATGCGTTTCAAAGCAGTTCCTGACAGTTGGTAAAGTGCCTTACTTTGTAAGCACATCTTTTCAAACAGTCTTTGATTCCCTATGCCAATACACACATGAAGAACTGAATTAGTCTGGGCTAGAATCTGTCATGATATATGACTAACATATTTCTGCACTTTTATGTTAGCTTAAATAAAAATCGAGTTATTTTGTTGGGTTTCTTGTTCACCCTGTCTCTTCCATTTAGCACTCTGAGTTGGAAATCCCAACTAATTATGGGCTACACATTTCTGAGGAAATGGCAGAGATGGCACCCTTTCCCTACAGAAAGGATATTTTTATTATGGCTTAGAAGCAATCCAAAACACACACACTGCTTCTGCGCTTTCGGCCTGGCAATGAAAAGAGAAGCAAACCAGAGCAGGAATGATCCACGTTTCAACGTATACAATGAACTTATTTAATAGGAATAAAAAGAAACATTTCAAAAACAATTACTGCTGCCTTTGGATCCTGGAACTTGAAAGAAAACCGCAGCTGCGTTGCTCATTCCAGCAGCTCGCAGTTCACAGGGTAAGCAGCGCTCGTCAATATGAATCAGCTGTGAAATGCAGGGCTGTGCTTGGACTTCAGTTTAAATTGGCCATCCCTGCAATATTGTTATTACAGTTAATAAAAACTGTTGCCTAACACTTTGACCACAGACCAGCGGAGCCGGGGTGGGGTGGGGCTGGGGAAAGGGTACATGTCAGGGGGCAACGCTTAACGTGAAAAGTATTTGAGGGAAGGTGGTTCTGTGGGTTACTTCTGGAGGTGACAGTCTCACTTGAATATTGATTCATTATGTGACAGAAAATGTGAAAGAGATATTAAATGAATTTCAAGTGTGCTTCAATAGCAGTTTAGTGATAATAAGCAACCAGTGAAGGGAGAAGCTTTGTTCCTCTTTGTCAACAAGATATGGGCTATCAAAGGGCAAATAATATATCAGAAAAGCAAAAACATTCACTTTTTTTCATTGAGGCCAGGAACCAGCATTATTCTTATGGCTCTTATGATTTCCTCTGTCTAGCTTAACTCTCTCCCATCCTAACTCTCTTTTATAACAATCAGATTATTTTTGACTATATATAGAGGATAATAATAATGATTAGCATGATAATGTGCTACAGTTATAGCACACACCAGTGTGCAGGAAGGCTGCAGTACCTGCAGAGCAAGGATCACAGTAGGGCCTTAATACAGGTGACCAACATGCAGCAGCATCTATCAGGTGTTTCAGGCTCCCTGGGCAGTCTGAAGTGGAGCCACAGAGAGTGGGGAGAGCCAAATGCTGCCATCAGCCTTGTCCTCTCTGCATGGTGAGCAGCCACCCAGACACAAATGGAGATCATGCAAGAGACCATTGAAAAAACACACAGTTTGTCCTGAAGAAACCTCCCATAGCAGGGAAAAATACTGACTTCTCAAAGACTGAGCAAATCCAACAGCCTTCTGTCAACAGAGAATGGGTGCTTGAAGATAACCTCCTACCAAATAAAAACAGTGTTGATCCAATACAGCCTGAAGTGCCCCCAAAGCTGTGTTTGTGTTACTGGAAATGTTTGGTGTGTCAAGGCACAGCACAGCCTATTCAGAACGGAAGTTTTGCTATCAAGTTATTTGGAGGTATATCTAGTGTATCCCACAATCTCTGCTTCTGCCTCCACAACACTAAATTGTCTCAAAAATGTTAGTGTCTCATGCTCAGAGAGGAAAACAAGGAAACAACGTATTAACAGATGGGCTCAGACTACGCTTTCGACGGGAGAGACACACAAGGCAAAGCTGTGAGGATGACCAAGATGACAGCTAAAGCCCTTGCCCTCGGAAGCATCAAACCAGACTTCAAACACAGAAAAGTCAGCTCCGTTAGGATCAGTCTGTAGAGGGCCAGGCTGCACGCCAGAAACAGAGCAGCTCAGCTCACCAAGAGTGTGTTTACATGGCAGCCAGAGCACTAACAAGTGTGTTTGGCTACACCTGAGCCAGCTTGCTGGCCCAAGGGCAGTCCGTGGTGAGCAGCACACAGAACCCAGCACAGCTCAGCACTCCAGTGCTTCCTCAGGTGAGTGCATTTTGTAACCCACACCTCAAACCAAAATAGCTGGATTGCTACCAGTCTTTGATCTGCCCATCCAAATGTTACTCAGCCACATCTAAAAAGGCTGCACTCTTCTGTCATCACTGTGGACATAACCCTTATGACAGAAAGCAATCACGAGGGTATGAAATAATAAATTAATACTAAAAGCCAAGCTGTCTTCCATGCCACAAAATAAGCAAAAGAATAAATGTAAAGAACAAATTCCAAAGGGCTGGTTAGTGTATCTCCAGTGGGAGTGGAGCAAAAACTGTCTGCACTTCTTCCAAGAAACTCTAGCCAGGATGATTAGTTGGTGTTCGTTAAATAAGTCCTGTTGACCAATTTTTGTTATCTCATCAATATTTTTCTTTATTAGAAAAATTAGGCTAGTTAAATGCTATCAGTAGGATTATCTATAACCTACTGAGATAATGGTCTTCTATGCTGATGCAAATGTGATCACTGTGCGAGTTAAATAACCTCTGCCCCACACCTCCACTAGTTGTGTAATGAAAGAACGCATTTAAGAGACAATTATTAGGTTAATTTCCTTACTTGAATGCTGACATTGATGCTGTGCTCCTGTTTCCAGGTACTACAATGCAAGTGAAATAAGAAAGAAGGTAGCTGGCGGGCATTGCACTGGAAAGCTTGAGGTGCTTATTATCAAAGGTGAAAAGCCCTATAAATTAAAAAAAAAAAAATAAAAATTAAATAACACAAAGTTCTCAAAGAAGAGTCTGTGGAAGATGAATTCAGAAATAAGAAATCAAGAATGTGAAACTAGTGGTCATATGTGGTAAGAAAACACTAGTTCTGCAAAACATGCAGATTAAGTAGCTAATTGTCGCTTGTACTGAAGCAGTCCCAGCCATTAACTAGTCTTAGTAGAAGAGGCTTCTCCACTTAAGACCAATCTTACAACCAAGCAAAGCGATGCACAGGAAGAGAACTGGAGAAAGTACAATGTTTAATGTGGTGAGAAGCTGCCCGTTTCTGATTTAGAAGCCAAAAGCAGTGACATATCATTTGAAAGTTATTAGGTGTGGTAAGGCTCCCACTGCAAGCCCAGAGCTGCCCGTGCTTCCACCCATGCCCACACCCCACACCACTGGCTAAAGGGGCAGCAGGTGGGCTGGTAGAGAAACTCACTGCCCTTTGTGGCCTACAGCCACCATGAGAGCAAAGCCTTCCCTCCTGCCCCCAGTCCTACGGCCACCATGAGAGCCAAGCCTTCCCTCCTGCCCCCAGTCCTTTGCACCAGCTGACAGCAGGGGCTCCCCATGCTTGAACCTCTTCACCATCAGCTGTTTGAGCACATCAGCACATGGTACTACCCTGAGCCATGCAGGCCATACCTCATCACATGCGTCCACCTAAAACAATGCTTCCTTAAGGCACAAGAACCAGGGGATGGCCCCAGTTTGTTGCTAGGGAGAGGTAATAATGGCATCACAGAATAAGCAGAAGCCAAGCAAAGAAGCAGCAGACCAAAATTTTCCTGACAGGAGAACCTCTTCATGCACCTATGCTCTTGTAGTCCCACCTTCCCATACACAGTTTGTCCACCACCTATGTATACAAATAATTTTCTGTTTAAGAAGAGCAAGAAAAATGTGGCTGACTAAAACATCATACCCACACACACTCCCAGATCTCTACAGCACTGCCACAAGGTTTCTAACTGCTGTCACTGTTTATTGTCAGTGAAAGAGCAATGGATTGCTCTTGCTTTCTGCTGGTGGCCTGCTATCCCCCAGGGGAGAAAGCATGGACTAATCTGGAAGATTAGCAGGCTGTGGACCAGGCAATCACAAGCTCCCACCCTGCCTGTAGTACACTCGAACCAACAGCTTGCCTGGCAGGGAATTCTGATCCTGCACATCTTCTGTCAAACCCTGAAAAGTCGAATCCCACAGAGGCAAAGATCTGCACTTTTGTCACGGTGACAAGCAGCATACTTCTCATCCTGAGGAATCCCAATCTGCTGGCTAAATTGAAACAAATAGAGGTAATGTTTCTCGAAGGGAATCCCCCCTAAATAATCTCTAAGTCCATTCACCTTTATTCAATGCAAAAGTCATAGCTGGTGCTGCAGTGCAGGGCACATCCTTCCAGTGGGCACATTTCCATCTCGCCCCAAGCACACAAGCAAAGAGAGCTGTGCTCACACGGGGAGAGCAGCACTGCCCTGCTGACGCTGCTCTTGAGGCCGTCAGTAACAACCAAAGCTCCATCTCCTCCCCACAGCAGTGCCACTCTCAGAACCCTTAGCCATCAAGAGACTTACCAGACTGTCCTGGTAAGGGAATGCTCTGACTGTGAATCAACAGGACACTGATTGCTCTAAACTCTGGGAAATCCAGGTTGCCTTATGAAGGAAGAATGTGCTTTACTGGTGCAACTGGTGGCCAGTGCATCGCTCTGCACTGAGATGAAATATGAACACGCTCATTTTTACTCTGCCAGAGTGGTGCTCTGTGCTCTTAAACAGGTCTCCTCAGCTCTTTGGATGTAAAGATGTTGGGGCCGTGAACCATCTCATTACGTCTGACAGGGAGAACAAGGAAATCCCAAACCCAGAAACAATATGTTGATGGTTACCTTAGAAACCTTTTTTTTAACTAAAATTATATCAACAGTTGGTTTTGTACCTTTGGGATTCTCTCTGTCACCCTAGTGTTTGCTCTGCTAAGAAATTTGGAGTGCAGTCCAGATCTCATCTACAACTATGACAAAACTCTAGCTGAAAAAAGTCCCACCACCATTTGAAATGCTCATCAACACTACCCAAAGAGAAAAAAGAAGCCATAATAAAAACTAATCTGTGTAAATTTGAATTCTGTATGTAATAAACTCCACCAAAACCCATTCTCCTGCCTTCCTAAAGCACCAAAATAACTGCAAGTATTACTTTACAAAGGTGTCTTTTACTATTAGTTTAGAATTTTGTTTGTTCTGAGCCATAAATAGATTAATTTAAATAAACTGATATACAATGCAAAATCATTTCACATCAGAATTATGATATTTTTAACGTATAAGAAAGAAAACCTTTAAACTTTTTATTCATATACTATATATAATATTTACTTTTTGATTTGCAAATTCTGAAAAGGCAAAGGAGTAATACAATGAATACTCAAAGAAAATCTGAGTTTGCACAAAGGTTTTTTCCTTACTGTTTTAGCCCTTCAACAGGTATTAGTTTAAGTGGGTTTTACTGTCTATTTTACAGACATACCAGTGGAAAATGAAACATTTAAATATGCAAGCTCTAGCTAATCCTCCAACACACAGCCTATGGACTTGGTAGGATTATCCCTTATTATAACGCCGTTAGAACTGATACAAAATTGCAGTCTGAGATTAAACACAAGAATTTCTAAAAATGCATCCCTCTGCCTTCTCCATTTTATCTTGCAAAAATATTTAACATTTTGAAGCATTCCTTTAAGAGTCTCAAAAAATAATTGGTGCTGAATTCTAAGATTTATATAATCATGCAGCATTACTTTATGCAGTAAAGAGTATACCTAACATTTAGAGTTAGCACTTTTCCCCTCAATCTAATGCACCATTCAAGACATTGAGGAAAACAGTGGAATATTTGAATATATTTTCAGATTTGTTGGAGAAGCCATCATATGCGGAAACAGTATTTTTTTTTTTAATTTAAACATTTTAGAGCTGCTCTACTATTAAAAGTCTAATCTTCTTCCCTATCATGAGCTGCTAAATTTCTTTCAAATATAATACTGCTAGTTAAGGATCCACTCCACTGAGGGACCCAAGTTCATTTGCATCCATTGGCTATGCTAAATGCTCAGCCTAACAGATGGGAATCTAATTGCAGACCTGTTGTCTGGACATTGTTAACAAATGCAGAAGTAGCAATATACAGGGCTTTTTGGAACTGAATTTGGTCTGGCAGCAGGGGAACTCCAGTTAATTACCAACATCTGAATTTCTTGTTTAATGCAGGCAAAGGCAAAAATAGAAGTACTCAGACTCAGGAGGACTGAAAATTGATCAGGAAAAACACAGACATTAGATCACCCAAAGCAGCTGTTTTGGAAAACTGGAATGAGGGTTCCACATCCATACAATGCAAGACTCCATTTTCGTGAAGTGGCTTCCATGTAAGAAAAAGAGACAATGGTAAATGCAATCATGTAAGGAATATTAAGCTTGCAAAGAAAGACTCTGTCTCTACAGTGATATAAACTCCAAACATCATAAATAGAGGTACTAGTATTAGACTTAACAGAGCTCTAGAAGGCAAGATTGAGTTTATTCTGTGATTTTGCTTTGAGTTTCAGAAATAGCAGGGAGATCAGATTATCTGCAGAAAGCGTTCAAATTACCAAAATCCGTAAATTTATTTATATTTTCTTTGTTAAATGAAAAGGCATTTGCTCTTGTAGAAAGTTATTTCTGCTGTTTTCACCCCAACTCTTCAAAATGCCAAAAGAGAAACCAAGACTATTGTGGCAATGTTTACAAACCAACACATCCTCACACCTTTTGTTGCTGGAGACCAGTTTTCTGTGGCACTTCCCTGTTCAAATTGCTCTCTTCAACAATTATGTATTTCTAAAACACTCAACTCTGACATTATTTAATAATTTGACTTTCCTGCATTTTTTGCAGAGTTTTTGTTGTTGTTGTTTGGGCTTTTTGTTTTGTTTGTAGGGGTCTTGTTTTGGGAGTTTTTGTTTGTGAGGTTTTGGTTGGTTGGTTGGGATTTTTTTAAGTTGGGGATCTAGAAACACACCAAGGCCTAGATCCATCTCTTTTTCAATGTTCATGTGCTTTTATGCAAAAGTCCTATCAGGAACCTGGAAACCTACACAGTGTTGTAATATCCAAGCAGCACCTTTAAAAAATTGGATTTTTTTTACTCTGTCAGATTACATTTTGATGGGTGACAGGTAGTAGAGCCTCAAAAAAGAACAATACAGAGCTGGCATTTAACAAATCCAACAGTCTAGTAATCATTTCTGTTTCTCAATGACAACACTACAGAAGAAGGAAACCAGGCTGTTTCCATGGAATTAATAACTGGATCACAAAGATTTCACTGACTGACTTCTAGACAGCAGACAAAGGGTCTGATGATGACACCCACAATGGTGAACCCACCACTTGCTACCAGTTGGCAGCAGCTGAACTCTCAAGGACTCTGAAGGCTGATGGACTATTCATTAATTGACTTTACATGGGATGCTTAGAAAATTTCACTGCCTTTCTCCTCTCTACTGGGTTGTTGTATTTTAATAAAACAGATTCTAAAATTCTCCGCATATTTTCTGGTTTCATTAACTGAAATTAGTGGCTGTTCAATCTCAGCCCTTGCTATTGCACAACTTTTCAGGTATCAGTGGTATAGAAAATGCCAGACACACTTGTTTAAATGACAGGAAAGTAATACCAAGAACTCATGTGGTGTTTCAGAAAATGCAGGTATTGTTCATGAATGAGTGTCAGGCTTTAATACCATTTTGAGCTGCCTGGAATGATTCTGCTGAAGACTATTTGGCCAAAACAATCTGATAATTCAGATAAAACACAACAGTACTTTGTCAAGGCTAAAAAAAAAAAAAAAGACACACACTGAACTTGATACAAAGCCTCCAGAGTCAATGGAAGCACCCTGTACATCATGCTACAGATAGCAAAACCTGTTGTAAGGACCTGTTTCATAATTTCTTAGAGTCACAGGATCACAGAAAGGCTTGGGTTGGAAGGGACATTAAAGACCATCTAGCTCCACCCTCCCGCCATGCACAGGGATGTCACACACTACATTTGTAGCTCATCAACTCATTGGACCAACTTACAAGGACAGCACAGACCAAGGAGGCAAGCATTATAAAGCTAGACACAAAATGGGATATGATAAGCAAACATAATTTTCATTCTCTTTCCTGCTTTATTCACATTGCCGTACATACAAATTTCATGACCATTTTATAACATTCATTAAAAGGTATCAGTGGTACCCATTGCAGTGACAGCCCACAATCAGTTAAAATGATATTAAATAAATCCAAAATATTAGAGAAATGTGAATATCCACTGTAAAATACATAATTTGGAGGAAGAACAGATCATCCTGACTAGATTCTTAAATAATCATTAAGATTTGTCACTAAACACATATTTTGCTTCCCAACATATTTAATTTGACTAACCCTGCTTGGTTTTAATGAGCTTTCATAAGAGCATAGGGAAATTGAACTGTCACAATTTAGCGACATTTTTATTTCTTTGCTTGTGTGGTTGAAGTCCCTATTCTCAGCAGTGCTTTTGCTCTTTTATTTTTATATTTCCTGAATACTTCACCCTTTTAAAAGTAATCCATTTCTTTATCACCCCTTTTTGAGCTCAGGCATGCTGCAGACAGTTGAGTGATGGAGATGACGTGGATTGGAGGTGTTTAGCTTTGTAATTTCATCCTTGAATTTTGTGATTACTAACAGGACAACTTTTTTAATTTGCTCTTTTGTCTCGATTCCCCTGGCTGACAATCTGCTCTGTGAGCTAGGCTTTTTAATCAATCACCTAGATAATCAAATGTCACTGGCTATCTGCTCCGTGTAATTACTTTTGCAATTAAAAATCAACCTCAAGTTGCCTCATCTAATTAGAGGGATGGGCAGATTTTCATCGAGATTGATTTTTTAATAAATATTGACTTAAAATGCCATAATCTCATCATATTCTTTCATTTTCTTTGTACCAAAAATCAAACAAATGGAAGAATTAACAAGCAGAAAGATTCATAGGACTTCAAAGGCTTTTGCTAGTTGAGACATACAAAATTGTGCTATACAGAAGCCTAGCTTATCTCAGTCTAATAACACTCAAAACCTCCTACCTTTTATTAGAAAAAGAACAAAGCAGTTGCACCATTATATATTTCACTTTCTGAAGTAGTCCAAATTAAATGAATAAACTCTATACTTATAATTATCTGGCATGCATATGACAAAAAATATTGCATAGGTTTTACTGAATTGCCATGTATTTCAAAAGTAATTCACTTCAAATAAATAATAATATTGAGAATTCCTGTTTCTCCAACACCTACCAAGATGTGGTTTTATTTTTTTTTCCCTAAAGAGCAGTTAATTTGAGGATGCTTTTTATCCCTTTGCATCAATAAGACAAACACTTCAACATACACTATTTTACTGATCAGCAGGAAAATAAGGTTTATGGCAAATTGCTGTGTAGAAAAGTAGAAGCAATATCCTAGAAAGAGCTGAAATACCTACTTTTATATGTAGTAAAGAACATTTTTGAATCTATTAAAATATTGATAGAACAGCAAAGCAGCCTGGAAGGCATCACCAGGAATAGAGCCTACCTTTTTCTTATTTCGGACACAGAGTTATTCTCTGCCTGACCTTGAACCCTATGAACTCATTGGACCTCAAGAGGATGTTTCAATAGCAGCAGTAGCAAGTCCTGGTGGTGCCACGACCAACGCTGCACTTGGAGAAACACGAGTCCTTGTGCCTGCAGGAGCCGTAACCTCCTGGGGCTCCTGAGCTGCTGGAGCAGCACATCTCCTTTCCTGCAGCTGCAGAGCCGTGCTAGGCAGGAGGGACAGCTTCCCACATCCTTCCCACCCCCTGTGGGAACGGTTAGTACTTGGGGCAGACCCTTTTGTCAAAGGGCTGCAGAAATTTTGCCTGCCTTGTTATTGCTGCGCTTGGTGTTGCTTTTTGACACTTCTCTGGAACACACCCAACCTTGTTTAAGTATACAAAGATACAGATGGCAAGACAAAACTGCACAGTGACTCATCCATGACCACAGGAGAAAATTTGTGTCTGTCAACAGTAGATGAATGTTCCATCTTATTTGCTAAAAGAAGCCAGTTTGCTTAATAGTTGTTGATGACCCCAAGATAAGCTCTTTAATGAATATATGTACCTCGGTCATCCAGATCTCTACAAAGCAGTTATTACCGTTTTAAGTGAATGAACAAACTCTGAATGTGCTATCCTATTCAGATTATAATGATGGAACAGGATACCACAATTATAGCTGCTGGAGGAGTATGCTCTGCTTTGTACTGCGGCCAAGTCCAGAATACGGTATTTCCACTGGAAACATTAGCAACTAAAGAGTGCTTCACAATACCTGTTGAGATATTCATTAACCTCTGATTTGCTACCAATAAGAATATATAATTTCAACAGTCATACAAGCTATTTTTCCCTGTAGTATGGGAGTCTGAACTACAATACTTTTCTCAAGTGAAACACTCAGTTCCTTGTTCCCTGCTGTTGAGGGTGGGCTACCCTAAACCACGAGAACAATAATCACCAGATTCTGAAGGGGATAAAGTGGGAGGAAAGAATATAATCCAGTCCCTTTCAGATTAACTACATGAAGTCCCTATTACAGCAGTGCTACCAGTCTGGTAACAATATCACAAGCACTTTACAGTGAATAACAATGCTGCAGTTGTGTCAAGCAAAATAGCACTGGCATCTATGCTGCCCATACATTGCCAATACATTTACTTTCGTTGGCTGAAAAACAAAAATGAAAGTAATTACATCTGGGAAAAAAATAACTCTGCTCAATGTCCTGAATCATGGTATGCTGAGCATGTGCTAGCCAAATCAGCTCCCTGTCAGTGGTCTGGAATCTTTGCACTGGATCAGCCACCTTTACATCATTTCCCAGCCCTTCTGTCCAGAGCTCAGTTTCTGTCCCTGCAATGACCAGGGAAAAGCAGATGTACGTGGCACCTCTTGTCTTCTCAGCAGTCATTGAATGTCACCCTGCAGAGGCCTAAGGAAGAGGCTAGAAAGGCTGTGGACAGGGGAAGAGGAGTTTCAGGAGATCTGCAAGCCATTTGGTTCTCTGTTTATTTGGGGAAAGGAATGCAGATACTAATCAGGCTCTTGGGTTCAGCAGCAGATGTGAAAGTTGCATGCAAATATGCCTTCTCTCCGCCTTACTAGCAGTATACATCTTCCACACAAAGGCCATCCATATTTACAAAGACTGCATTAGGCCTGGAATTTGCATCCTCAGAAAGGATGGACTGATAAGTGCTGTGCGCTCTTGATGGGAGGTGCTTCAGGACAAGAGCCTCCCACACTATTTCAGGTCTCAAAGCAACTGATTAGTAATTTTTTTTTTTTTTTTTTTTAAGAGGGGAATCTTGCCAACCTCTTGCATTTCAGTTTAAAAACAGAATCAAAACCCAAAACAACTGCAGCTTCACACATGTCCCCTAGCTCCCTCGCTCTTGTGGAAGCTGTGCACATCTGACCATGTAAACACCTGAGGTTCTAACTGCATGCAAAAAGTGCAGGAAGGACCTAATCAGAAGAAAACTTTTTGAATCATTCAGAACAAGTCTTTCAGAAACAAGATAAATGCAATTCCCTGGAAGACTTTTCAAGTGCCTTCTCTTGTGTATCAACATTCTGTCCTTTAACAAAAGTAATATAAAAAGTAAAGTAACATTCAGGTGCATCTGAAACAGATTAGTTGGTCCCTTTTCTAGGATGGCACACACTTTTAAGTTCAAGGGTTCCATTTATTTCTAAATTGTTAAATGGGAAAATATTCTGAAAATAGATCTGCTGCAGATAAGGACATCCAGCCCTGTCAGATGTGACCAAGTCAGCTTTTAAACCAAAGCTCCAGGTAAACCTACAGGTAAGAAGTTGCATCTATAGGTAATTTGTCCAGACAGCACATAACTTTACTACAGTTACACACACCTCTATCCTGGCACAGCACTCCCACACTCTGTGCAGACATGCTGTGCTGTTAGCCAGTATTCTTTTAACATCCTCATCCTGAAAATAAACTCTATGGCATCTCTTAAATGCGTAGAAGCAACTCAGATGGCTCTTCTGGAATTAATTCACTGGAATTTGCCTAATGATTTGAAAAGATTCTTTAGAACAAAGATTTAAGTGTTGCCAGCATCGATTTTTATCTCTAGCAGTGAAGTCCTTGACAAGTTCTTAGTAGCATACCTTCTTCTTGGTATACTTTAGAGCATTCAGTGTCTCAATAAAATCATTATTATAATGTGTTATGTAAAGTACTTACTCTTCTTGCACTTGGCAATAATGCTATAATTTTTCTCAACAAGACAGCCTACTAATGTAATAAATTTATGGTAAAATAGAAAAGGAAGATTAAGAATTGTTTTACACTCTGTGGTATAAGATTCCTAGTTATATTAGCATTTTGAGGAGGATTTATTTGGAGATTGAGGATTAATTCCCATGAAATCATTATACAAATTTCAAAATGTCAACTACTTTGATAGAGCTTATGATTTTATCTTCTTATTTTGACAGGCAACTGTGTAAAACAACTTCTGTGTAGAAGCAGCACAGAAATAAAGCAAGGGTAGGATAAATAAAGACAGAATGATCCTCACAGGTTTTCCGATCAGCTGTCTTTTTATTCTGATTACTTGTAGGACAGAGCAGTAATAGACATTTTCCTTTGCACAAAATAATAAGAGCAGTACTTATCGCTTGTTGCCTACAGCTAGTGGCAAAAGGAAATTAGAAAAGTCCAATGAAGCTGAGTAGTAATTAATCATCATACAGTGGGGCCTGTCAAATCAGAGGGTCTTTCCAGCTGATAATGCTGCCCAGCACAATTTAGACTGATAGAAATTAGAATTCTTTTTCCTCTGGCAAAAACCAAAAATACTAGAGTTAGCACAAATGTGGCCAACTGCTCACTTCAATGACTGCCTGACCCATTTACAGCCAACGTGTGCATCGAGTTTAGCTCAACACAAATTTGAAGGAACACCACTCATTCCTCACAGCAAAAAATAAGAGTATCATTCACACTGCCTATAGTGGTTAAACAGCACTAGACTGCTGGGTTTTCCTTTTTTTTTTTTTTTTTTTAATGCAAACATTTAAATCTTGGCTAAAAGAGAAAGGAAATAAAAATCTTTTATTCAAAGTGAACGTATTGCTTTTCTCCAATTCACAAGAAGGAAACGACAAAGCTCACACAGACAACTCAGACTCTTCTCAGGTGAAATAAATAAAAGAGTCGGGAGTGTCCCACTCTCTCAGGAGTGTCCCCCTCCCGTCACTGATTGGCTGCCTTAGCACAGCTGGGGAGCAACACAGTCATTAGGGGGAATCAGGGCTTATTTTTGCCCAATGAAGCCAAAATAGTTTTGCTGCTGACTTTGACAGACACATTGTTAAGTCCTGATGAGACGAGGGCCTGACCTGGAGCTGCCCAGACACGGATGGGGCTGAACAGAGAGCTGGGAGGTGCCGCTGTGGGGCCCTGGCTCTGTGGAAGCCCACGGGAAAACAAACCTAGAGAAAGGCCTCCAGGAATGAAAGGCCAAAGAAAATGAACAAAACTCGGTCACTAAACGTTAAGACCCAAATATTTCCGCTGTGGCTTTCTTAAAACCAAGCAAATTAATGTTATGAAATAATCCAAGGCAGGGTAGATGACAAGGGCTATCCACTCAAGGAAGAGTCCACATTACATATGAGCATGCTGCCCTAAAAATACCAGTATAGCACAGTGACAGAAGCCAGCAGGCTTTGTTAGCTAAAACTGTGTGTTATGCTGCTATAGCAAGAGCAGGCAAAAAGTTTAACATGCACACAAAGAAGGGCCCAATATATTAGGGTTTGCATTTGCATAATATGGCTGTATTTCTTCCTTTTCTTCATGGAAGGAAGGGATTCCATATTGTCACGGAAAGTGTGCATGCATGGGTACCTCTCTGACAAACCGGCTTTGTGAACATAAAGGCTCTATAAATCTGATCCTGTGTATCTCAACTTTGGGGGAGTAGAGGAGAGCACAGTGTGCGCAGATAACAAAATTAACATCTGAAAAACACTTTGTTTTCCTTTCATCTGAGGTATAACACAGATTCATTAGGAGATCTGCATGCTTCTGTACCTTTCCCCTTAATATTAGAATGAATGAGTGCTATTTACATATGTCATTAGTGGGAAAATCCCCCACAGAGGAGCGTACTGAATCCTAATTTGCACTGAATAAAGTGCTTTATGATGTAAGACTGTCAGGCACCCCCAGTCGGTGCAAATGAATGTTTAATCATCACAAAGAGTTAGACATGACATAGTGCAAAATACATCAGGCAGAATTACAGCCAATATGAACTTCCAATGCTCAATGACTCTTTGATCAGCATAATCAAAATGCATCTCAGCAACTGAAATGTTGCTAAAGTAACAAAATGCTGTCTTGTGATCGTGGAAATTAAACTTATTTCAAACACTAACACTTAGGGAGAGCATGCATGACTTGGTGAGTAAATGCAACAAGTCTGGAGGTAAAGATGGCAGCATTTCATGTTTTCCCACCATGATTAAATGGACCGTGTCCCACCGTGTGGGTGGGGATTTATAAAGAGAGCTACAAACCCTTGAGAGACAGGACCCCCATCCAATCCTTCTCCTAAAGGTTTGGCATCACAGGAACTGCAGAGCTGCAGGTACAACCATGCGTTAAGTAATCGAAACAACAGCATGAGCTCAACACACTGTTGACTAATACTCTTGATGATAATTTTCCCCCTTGGTATTTTGCTTCTGTATACATAGGGCTATTATGGGGTGCCTCCTGTGACCCTCATCAAATTCTGTGACCTGTGTAATACAGGAAATCAGGCTACAGGGCTTACAGTTGCTGTTGACACATAAACAGCAGAATCCCCTTACATAGCAGATAAGAGCCATGCTGTATCATCAACAGGAGCCTTGACAATGGATAAAACTAACACAAAAACATTAATTTTCATATGAAAAATTCACTATTAAGGAAAATAAGCAAAGAAAGCCATGGCAGATGTTTTATCTTCCTTACAGAAAAAGCTTAGTGGTACCAAAGGATAATTTAAAAAAAAAAACAAACACAAAAACCACAACAACAACAACAAAAAACCCCACAAAAAACCAAAACCAAAAAAAAACCAGTGAAATAATTTTGTTTTGTGGAAACTTAATTCTAAAACTTTTGGGTTTTCTAATTTATTTTTTTCAATTGTTCGTGATTCTGCATGGTCTGAAGTGAATTACCAAGCTCTTGTTGGTTCCACTGGTACCAGATCAAGACTATTTAAAATTTACCCCTGTGAAAAAATCCAGGCCCATCTGTCACAGAGGTGGTCATCCACAGATGTCAGTCAGCAGCACAAGATGACCTTCATTGCCTCTAAATTCTCAGCTAGCGATTTTGTCTTTGAATAATATAAATTTTCAATATCGAAAGAACTAGCTCAGCTTTCATTATTTACATAAATCTGGGAAATAGCCACACATAGACTTTTGTGTGCAAGACATTGGAGCAAAAACCTGTAGAAACAGATTAGTGGTTTTACACAAGATGAACAAAAATTCCTCAGTCAATAAAAGATGAGGAAAGAAGACTTCAGCCATTATTCATTAATTGCATAGATGTTAAAAAAATCTGAAAGGCACAGCAGAATGTCTTTATGAAAGAAAAAACAGAGAGTTTCCAGAAAAGTCTTGGAAAGGAAAAGCATTTAAACAGCCTAAGAATTTGAATAAGGATATGAGAAGTTATTTAGGCCACCAGAAGATAAACTGCATATAAATCGAGCATATTCATTCTTTCACCTGCTCTTCCTAAATTACATATGCACTTAAATCCCACCAGTTCCAGGGAATGCATTTCCAAGGCAGGGTTGTATAGAAATAGGTGCCCTAGACTGATAATACAACCTACTCATAAGTTACAGACTGGCTTAGCCGTGAAGCAAAGTAGACTTCATACTGCTCTTGACCATTCTGTCACTGTAAGTATTCATGTATTTAAAATCAAGCACACACAAGCATTTTGCTGAACTGGAGCTTTACAGCAACTTAGGATCAAAGTTTGAGTGTCATGAAAGCACATGGCTTCTCTTCTAGAGGGCAGTAGCTTAAAATACTTGCAGTTTAATGCTAAGAAAATTTAATGGAATCCTGTGAGGGTAAATAGATCCCCTCAGCCCTCAGAAAATGTAAGGTTCGACTGCTGCCTTGTCCTTCACACATCTCCAAACTCCCTCCATTCCTTTCTTTGTAAGCTTTACTGTGGTGGTCAGGATGACACAGGCAGGACCGTGAGACACTTTGCTCATAACAAATCCGTCCAGGAGCATTTCCTCTCCTTGCGGATAAAACATGAGAAGCTGTTATCCTTCATTACTGTCTCCTAGTCTGATGCTGCTGAACTGGGTATTCAGGAATTCGTGCTCAAAGCATCAGCCAGTGCACCGTCATTGCAAGGCACAGACAGAAGAACTTGATGGTCTCCTGCGCAGAGTCTGCCTGAGGAAACTCGCTTGTGAAGGCAACATCGCAGGAAAGACAGCTTTTCCCCGTTCAAACATATTCTTCAAGCTCTGATTTCCACACTATTTCAAGCAATAGGGCATGCAGACAAGAGATCCTTGTGAAACATCCATGGAAGTAAAAATCTCATGAATCATTAGGTGACCTGTTACTGCCTTACACCCATCCTTTCCAGGTGTCACACAAAAATCAACAACTCAAACTTCCCTATTTAATGACACTACTCACTCCATCAGGCCTAGCTGGCTGAAAAGAAAAGCGAGACAGAGAGACAGGCTGAAAGAGGCAAGAAGGAAGTAAAACAAAACACAAATTTTTTTCTCATTAGGAAGCCATATAATGTTAAAGTAGGCAGCATCTGAAAGCATATATATATAATGATCCAGTCTACGTGAATGCCATCTTTCCTTCAGGATACTGTTAGCCTGTTCTCTTGTATTCAACCCTACATTTACATATAGATTGAACCTTTCTAGAAAGCAATTTTACGCATTTTGTCTTAATATTTTTCTCATTAACATTGCACATAGATTAGGCTTCTTGAGAAGGAAGAGATGTACCTGGATATCATTGGCACAATTTCTAGAGATCATGTTTGCTTTTAAAGAAAAATATGTAATAAAAGACTAATAAACACAAGGCTGGTCACAAGTGAATTTTCAAGAATCAGATAAAAAAAAATTACAGAAATTGCTCTGGTGCTCTTAAAACAAACACTTCCTTAATTACCTCCTCTGGTGAGAAGTAACAATAGAAGAAAAACAACAGCAAAATTGCCTGTAAAACAAACTTCTCTCACAGGGCTTAGTACTTCAGCAAGGATCATTAGTCCTAATCAATCAGAGCATTTAATCATATGCTTAAGTTTAGGCTTACAGATAAGCATATGTATAGTCAGATAAGACTAGGTATTGTGCTGAACTGGGGCTGAAGTACTCAGCATCCAGCAGGATTACCCTGCACTGCTGAAATCTAAATTTTCTTCGTGTCTTATTTGCAGACTGGGTGTAGGATTCAAATTAGAGGAAGGATTAAGGAAAAAAAAAAGTCCTCATGATAGCAGGGCCAGGCTAAGCAAACATTTCATATACACACCAGGAGAAAGATGAAAGGAAAGCAGCTGCCCTTCCACGGTCAGAAATTCTTATCTGTTGACCGAACCTTTGTTGGTTTGAGAAAGCACAAGTGGTCTGCATTGGCGGAAGGTTCAAAGCAATTTTTTTAATAGATAATGCAATCAAAAGTCTGTCTGTCGAAATATTTAGAGGAACAAGATATCGCTTTAACCCCACTACACCTGAGACCTTTGTCAAAGACTTTAAGATGTGCCTTACACTTGTTTATGTTTTTTATCTCTAACAGGCTCCTGCATTTTTCAAAGATTAACGTCCTGTGAGCTCCTTTGAGCAAAAGATATATTCTGTAACTTTTAGCCAGTACTTCTCTATTCCCTTCTTCAAAGGAGTTGTATATGAAGGTATGCTACCAAATTAAAAATCAACATGCAAACCACAAGTCAACTGTGGTTGTTGTAGAGGAACATGTGGTTCTGGTCTGCCTGTAGCTGGTGCAGATTCAAACAAAAAATTAATTAACCAGGCAACTTACTAGAGATAAAGTAAAATGTTCAACGCCTTTAAATGCCAATTTGAGAATGGAAAACAGTGTGTTTCTGTTCTGTCTGGTATAATTATCTCAATATTTACATCTTCTTAGAAAGAATGGTGTAGAAGTAAACATGAACTCCATAGAAAAATTTCCGTGTACAAATTATAATATTTTGTCAAGAGTGGATGATTTCTGAGATTAAATGATGCAGAACAGAATCTTGCAAGTTCCCAGGATATAAAGGAATGAAATAGGATTAATATCTTCTATGTAGACTTATAGCAGCAGAATTTGGGTATAGGAGAATAGTCAACTGCCATCTTTTTAGTCTTATATTTACAGTACTGGAAAGGTTCCAGAAAAAATAAGTTCAGTTCCTGGGTTTGCCACTTCATCTCCCTACTTACAAGCAGGGGCAGTGCTGCATGCCTTTCTTGAGAAGTGGCTTGAGTGACAAAGAGCAGTAAATGTTATTATTCTATTCCAGCTCTACCACTGCCTTTCATTCATTAACTGCTCCTGCTATTGACTGTCATCCTAGTTTTTTTTTCCTTTTATCCAAACGTACTCCAAATACACTGTTTATACTGTATATGCTACTTTTTACCTGACAGGCCATCCTTTGGTTTTTGTTTCTAATTAATCACTACACAGGTGTGTTTGTTGTCACTGATCCACTCAATACATTCAACATACCTGCCCAAGTTTTCTAAGCCATTTGCAGCAAAAGTAACGAATCTTTTTCAAAAGCTTATAATCTTTTAGAAGGAAGTGATGTCATATCAGTTATCCTTCTGCCTTTTGTAATGTCCTTGCTGGCTCAAAATATATAGCTTCTCAGTGCTTTATATCCTCACTCCTGAAGCCAAAATTTGCTCTGCTACAAGCAAGTATAGCTTCCCCGAATCCATTTATGCCAAGACTGAGTTTAGCTCCTATGCCAATAAAATTTCCATTTGTATTAAAATTGTCTACTGCTTTGGAAAGACATGTGAGCTGGAATTACTTAGATTTCTGTGGATATTTCTTCTCTGATTGGGCCCTCAGGCCAGATTCATCCAGACACCAGTACAGTCAGGATCAAGCTGTTTGTGCATTTACTATCTGTGGCTGTGGACTTAGCCAAAAGTATTTCAAAAGCTTCTTAGCTGCTGGAGAACGGCTGGGGCTATTTTCAGGCCACTCGTGTGGCCACATGAGTGCACAGAAGGAGTCAGTGTGCTCTGGCACCAAGAGCATTTCTCCCTGAGGCCCCTGGGCAGTGTCACCTTGCTGATGGCCCTTACACAATGGCTGTGCTTCCCTCAGAAGCCAGGCAGAGCAGGGCTGACTTTCCCCCTTACATCAGAGGATGACGAAAAAGTCCCAAGGAAAAATATTTCATTATGTCGTCAGTTTTAGTAGCCTGCTCAGTGCTAGGCAAGCTTCATTTATTTAGAAGCTGGGGAACAGCTGACAACTTTCTAAAGGCTTCTTCATGCATCTCTCACTCTTGTCCCAGTATCACCCAGTATGACCCAAGACAGAGCCAGTCTGGAGGTAAGTTCTTTTAAATGAAACCTCCTTTCTTGAAGACAGATTAGGTAGCAACAGAACGTGCAGGTGTGTCTCCATGCTTCACCAAACCTGCTATTCATCTATCTCACTGCAAGGGCTCATCTTGGTGGAAGGGTTAATGTCAGTTAGTCCCAGATAGAATTTTTAGTTTTAGTCATTTTCTTCAAAACCAAGAAGCTTTCTGCTGTCCCCTGCTGCCCACCACATTTACTTTTTTATAAGCTGGAGCTGGACCCTGCAGCAGCAAACAGGCCAGAGCAGCGATGCTGCTGGAGGTGTTGCTGCGAAGCACAGGCTGGAATTGTGGGAAAAAAAGAGGTAGAGAAGGAACGGGAAGGTGAAGTTTATAATTCAGCAGCAACCACATGAAAAAGTTAGTGTGACAGATTTATAGATTTAATGAAAAAGAGACTATGAAACAGTAACAAAAATACAGCAAAATAGACAGGTATGTAGGATTTTTTTCCTTTAGGTTTAACAAAATGCTTAGAATAACATGATTCTTTTGTTAAACTAGATAATATTTTTGAGAAACAGCATTACAAAAGGTTAAACATAGAACAGATGTAAGTTATAAAATACAAGCTGATCAAAGCTCAGATTGTGAGACAGGTATGTTAGCAAATGATGATAAATCAGTCCCACTAGAATTGTAAGAAGCAGACAAATGTAACTATGCAAGAGTGAAAGTCAAAAGTTGAAAATAGGAAAGAGAAAAAGAGAGTGGAAACAAATGTTTAAGTTAATTCTAGACAACTTGTACAGAACATCAATTGACTATATTCTGCAAAAAGGGAATGATATCTCCTGACATGCACCCCATTTGATTTCAAAATAGGACTCAAATGCTTTAAACTCTTGATATTGGCTTAATGTATACAACATTCTATTAATTTTCTATTTAGTAGCTGCTCTTCTCAAAAGTTTTCAAATTCCAAGAAGATCTGTACTGTCATGATCAAAGCTATAAAAGAGGTAGAAAATGTTATAAGAGCAGATATGCATTAGAAAGCTAAAGCCATCTTTAGTTACCTTGCCTATATATTTATTTTTAAAAAAAGAAAACAAAAAGTTATGAATACATCTAAGTTAGGAGAAAATATATAGACATACAGACATTTGAATGAAAGCTGAAGTTTCAATTTCTTTTCCTTTTGTAGGTAAATAAATAAAGCACAGTGAGAAGCACACTATTTACCAAGACCTAAGTGAAACAGAAAACATTTGAAAGACCAAGAAAAAGGAGGTAATTGTTAGGACTGTCAGCAGGGGACCACTGTGATAATTTGATCTGAACTCTGCTAACAAATCACTGCACCATTCTTTTTACTTTAGTATCTGTTTATGCTTCTACAAATTGAAACCCCACTGGCAATGCACTGAAGAACAGAGCTCAGCACAATAACACATCAGCCTGGCGATTAGTTCAAGGTGGGGAAGGATTAGTTGACCATCCCAAACCTACAGTCCTCCTCGATATTTTGTCTTTCCCTGCTGAGGTAAAAGGGTGCAGACATATGTAAGTAATAAACTAACAGGCTTCCATCCACTTGAGGCTGAGTGGAAGGAATGCAGAACAAAACTATAAAAAAAATAATAGACAAAGGGGTAGTGAAGACTTGGGGGAACTCAATACCACATCTGCTAAGCTATGCTGGGATGTAGCACCAGGATGCCCATAAGTTTTTAAAGATATAACTATGCCTTTTTGTGATCTTGCAGCACACTGTTATGGCCTGAGCATGCCAACATTTAGACCTGACACAAGATCAAAAGGCTGATAAATGAGAGGAAAGGGGATGTTTGACCCACTAAACCATATTCTACAAGAATTCAAGGCTTTTTAAAGCAATAAAAAAAGTAATACATTACTGCACCTTGAATACATTGTGACATTCTTTTCTAAGAAAAACCCCTAATATCTAGGTTCATTATATGCTTTTATGCACATATATATGCACAGACATACGTATGAATACATATGTCCATGTTTATTTAGGTGAACACATTTTACATTATAACAAGCTTCTGAAAACTAAATTTCTGATGAAAGTTATATTAAAATCATTTGGAAATTAACTTAATTTTGGATGTAGTTTTTTATGGGTCCAATTTATTACTAGTGAAATGTATAACAAGCAACAAAAAAGGAGGGAAATCCAGAATGGACTTTGTAGTTAAATAAATAAAAATAGGTTGGCTTTTCTATTTTAGCTAGCCTGTGATATGCACTAAATTTCTGCCACTGCAGAATTCAACATGAATTTTGTGATCTAAACAAAACCAGTGTGAGTTTTGCTCATTTATTTCACCAGAGTCGTAATGCCAGAAGTACCACTAGTCTTGGCATATCATCAAACTTCCAGAAGAGAATTCTGAACTCTAAAACACATCTACAGGCTATAAGCAGCAATAACCATTATTACACATCCAAACCCAGTAGTTTTGAAATTTATATTTAATGAAGAATGTACCAATAGCAAATGCTACACATCCAAAAACTTTCTGGAATATTTCTCCTCAGTGTCATGTTAGGGATTTGTATTTCCTATTTTTAAAGGAACAGATGCATCCTAACCCGTAAGAATCGAGCTCTGCTATGATCTACCATGAATACAGGATGAGGAGCCACCAGGTTCTGAATGGTGTGCAGGGAAGCATGCAATGCCATAAGTGATATCAGAGTCACCCTGCCTGAGTGACAGCCCCTCTGCACATTTCCCAGTATGCAAGGAATCACACCTGTTCTGTTGACAGTGCTTAAATCTCTCTTCCTCATGCCACTGAGCAGTTTGGAAGGGGAGCACAGAGTGGAAGTGGCTTTCTTATGCCCAGCCCCTCTCAATGACTTTGAAGGAGCGTGTACTCTCCAGAGGAGGAATTTAGTATCAGCAGTTCCTGTGCTAATCTCTTCTAAGAGCTTTAGGTGCTCAGCACTTTTGGAAATCAAGTTAATAACTATTAATGACTTAGAAGGATGAGAACTGAGTCTTCCTGGTACTCCTTATTCAAGCATTTTTCACATCAAATTCGAGAGGAAATGCAGCTTTGTTAAGTGAGAGGATTGCTGAAAAGCATCCAACATCAAAAAAACCTGAGCAACGCATTTAAATTAAATTTGGATGTAAAAGTGATGAGATGTTCTGATTCTCCTGAGGATTCAGAAACATTCTCCTCACAAATAAGAGTTGTATAAATGTATTAGGGCATGAGGAGCAGCCTATAAAAAGGTAAAATGATACTTGAGGAGGCTGAGAAGCTATTTACCTAAAGTCCTTACGTAAGGAAGAAGCATCCAACGTCCTTAGCTTTCAAAACTCATCAATTGCATTGTCTAGTATCAGGGTATTGGCACTTTTTAAAATTAAGTAGCTCAGATAAGAGTTACTGTGTTGCAGAACTCACCACAAGCTGACCACCTCCATATTTCCCCAGCTTCCAGGCCACTGCAGCTACGCTGCTACTGATGCCCAGGTTTGTCTGGTTTAAAATGTAGAGTGAGTGTGTCTACGTAACCACAAAGCTGTGCCCACCAGCGTGTAAATCACTGCGTAACAAATGTATCATCAGTATGTGACACTCCGTGTCTGCCGTACAGCCGGGGGAATTCCCCACTTTGGAATGCTCTTTTCCATCTTGAGCTGTTCTCCTTCCTGGCTCAGTCCCACATGCCAGCCAGGACGGATGCTGCAGCACAGGCAGGTAGCTGGTGATGTCTGGGAGCAGTGAAGGGAGCATGTGAAAAGACACTCAGAATCAATTTTTAGAAGTGGGTAAAAATAGCGTTTTTTGATTCTCTACAAAAAAGAACAGGCAGGAGAGAAGCCTCTTTGTAGACAGATCTGGGTAAATTTGCATCTTGTCAGATGCACAAAACAATTAGTTGAAAAAGCGCAGAGAACACCTACAGATTGTAGGCAATGTTATTTCTGCATCTGCAGAACAAAGATCAAAGCAGTCAATAATAAACTTCAGAAGACCTGAGGAATTACTTTGCAATGATTCAACTTTTTCCGTCAAACCATCCCCCAAACCATCAATAAATGTTAGGAGTCACCTGCTTATATCAAAGGAGCAGGGCCGAGCACTGAAGCCAGTATTCTACCACAATTACAAATATATCAGCTGTCAGAGTAAATGAATCTCTAGTACAAACACAGCAGCACCTATATAAAGCTTTGTATTTTAACAAACATGAAAAGGAAATCACTGCCAGAAATGTTAATACAAGTGAATTCTGAGCAAACAGGTTATTTATTCTATTAGTACCAGAAACCTTTCTATCAAATAAGTGTATGACATAGTTAGTATGACTCTATCTTCCTTGGGGAGATCTGATTTTGCTTATTTTTAAGGGGACAGAGCAGACTTTATTATTCTTAGTTTTAAAACTCTGGTGTCTGCTTTGTTTTGCTGCCAGATTTTAAATTATTGGTTTTAACAAAGTTTTTTTTTTCATTAAGAGCACTGAGGTTTCCACATACAGATAAAATTAATCTTATTGATTACTGGCTTTTTCATGGTAAAAATGCATATCTGAAAGTGACAAGATGCAGGAAATAGAGGGACAGAACTGCTGTGGTGAGTTTTCTGCCTGCAATAAGAAAACAAAGCAGCCAAACTCTGACGACGTCCATTGTCCTCACCGTCTGGAGTACACCAACATGATGGACAGACTGCTCACCCCAGCCACCTTTGGGGACAGATGGCTTCGTTCTGGACCCAGCAGAATGTCCATAAAATTAACACTGACTACATGTTCCTTGGTAAACAAATGCGGTTTGATTGATGAAGGAAAACTGCAAGAAATCCTACTAAATACTCTTTCAAAGTCAGAAAAGCCTCTCTGCATTTTCAACTTCCAACCCACCAGTCTAGACCAGCCAAGTGATTTAATAAATGCATTTTAATGCAATCTTAAGTGACTTGGTTACATTAAAATCCAGTTACTGCACAACAGAGTTGTTGTATTCCAAGGGAATACAGTACAGATTTTAACTGATGTGAAAACACACAGATTTTGTTTAATAGCCTCTTAATCCTGCCAATTTTACTAATAAGATTACTGTCTAAAAGGCAGCTAAATAAACTGTGCTGTTGATGCTTTAAATAAAACAAAAACCACACCTACCTACCCCCTGAAAAGCATAATTTCTCCAGAAACATTCTTTTCCTCTATTATGGCCCCAATCCAATGATGGGACTACTTATGTGCTTAAAGTTAATCGAGTGCTTAAGTGCTTTGCTGGACTGAAGCCTGCAATAACATAAATCTGAGTAGACAAATTATCATTATGCATAAGTAACTTGCAACAAACCGAAAATAATTAAACAACTGAAGCTGTTTGTAGAGATACTTAAGTGCTGCATGATGGTGTGAAGTATGTGTACATTTTGCACATCCCAGTTTTGCCATTTTATTTCTGAAGAACACATGCTTCTCACTATTTTGACTGCCCACATCTGAACTTTAAGCTACAATCTTAGAAAGAGAAGTGAACCTTTCTGACAGCTCTGTATTCTGATATGTATCGAAATCTAACTGGACAGACACCAAATATTACTGGGCTAAAGGATGGGTCTGTGGGAAAATGATTTGCAACAGTAGGTTTTCACTACAGAGTGAGTAGCATTGGAATGGTAGAAGGAAATTATGAAAGAAAGTGAAATGGGAAATTAAAATATCAAAGTAAGGGGGAAATGGGATTTAATGGAGCATTTTTTACATTTCATCTTTTGGGTATTATCTGAAAATATTTGGACTTCCTTCCCCCCATCAGCCAGGCCTCCTCTTGAGCCTTAATTTTCATTTAGTTTTTATCTCTGTCACACAGTCTGCCTTTATATAGTCTCCTTGCTCCTGCTCTAAGAACATTCAGGCTAATTTCCTTTTCCCTTAGCCATTTATCTTTCCTACACCCATTCAAGTCTATGGATGCATGCATCTTGAAGGAGAAAAAAAAGCTGACTGTATATGTCACAAATGTGACCAGGAATCAAAAATAGCTTGGGGATTAAAATCCATCAAAACTGCACAGTCCAAAGCAAAGCATCCTGGCTGTCTAGAAAAGCAAATGAAAAAGAGCTACATTCTGCAGGAGTGTTTTTCCCAAAGTCTTTGTCTTTCTATAAAATTTCTTTTCTTTCGTGAAAGCTCCACCTTCAACAGAACATTCCCCAAGACCTTTAGGCAGCATATGAGCAAGGAGGGGAGCTAGCACTTCAGGGACCCTTCAGGCTTTGGTCGGTCTGAAAGGCGTGTCCCAGTCCATGTGAGCACTTGACCCTCGTGAGTCTGTCAAATCCAATGTTCCCCAAATTCACACAATACTGTCTCAGTGCATGCACAACAGCCATTTGCAGCTCCTCCAGCTGGGCTGCTGGATGTTCAGAAAGGTCAGCAAATTTTACTGCCAAAATGTGTCAGCTTTGGGAAGCAATGTGGAAGCAAAAATCCACATGGGTTATTCCAGCATGGAGGAATGCTAGCAACCACCTCACAAAGCTTTCTGAGGAACTCAAGCTTTCTGTGAATCCTCCTAATACAGGGACTGCTTCTCCATCTCTCCCCCTTCCCCTGGGGCACGTCTCCAGTTAAACAAGACACAAGAGCTTTTCATCTCCCGATGCTGTCCCTCATTCCCCTGTGAGGAGATAAGACAACTGGCATGCGAGGCAGCTACGCCATCATCAACAGCTTCTGGCCATCAGAGTCTCCTTGACGTGGGGAATGCTCCCATCCAGACCTCTGCTGGGTTTGCAAAATAAGCGTGGTGGACTGGAAAATCTGGTCATGTGTATTGATTTCTGGATTCTATTACAAATGCACTCACTGTGTGTTGTTCTGGGGCCCTGGCTTTTCTCGAGCTTGGAACTGTCAAGATTAGCTATGGAGTATTTTCATTCAACTTTCTAAACATCTAACTTTGTTGAAATAATCTTTTGTGTGTATGTGTGTGCGAGAAATGGATTTTCAAGGAGATCTATGAAAAATGATGGTACCCTCAGTGTTAATGCAACTGAAATTTTCAATGACTGAGAACCATTTGGTTAGAATGAACAAAAACGTCTGGTTTTTTTGCCCCCACAACTCAACTCTGCCATCATAAATCAGACCAAGTAGCTTTGCTTTTAAAAATGGAGGGAAATTTAAGAACAAGAATTAAATACTGAGGTAAATTTCATATAATTACCTGTATCCTAAATGAAATTCCCTGGTTTTCAAGTAGAGACCCCTTTATTAGGGCCGAGAAATACAACAGATATGGATCTTAGGGTGGATTGAGAACTACTCATCTAATATCAATATGGCTGCTATCCACTCAAAAAGCATGCGAGATCAAAAGTAACTATAAACTATGGAGCAGGAAAAGAGGCCGAAGGGGACAAGGCGGCAGCCAAGGCACGCTGAACAGAGGTGAGCTGAGCTGAAGACAGACAGGACCTACACATAAGTGTCAGTAGAAGCTGAGGGTGAAATTGTAATGCCTGGAAAAAAACCCCAATTGTTCCTCAGTCCATGATGAACATGCAAACCTGCAAACCCTTTCCTGGGCATAACATTTCCTTCTACATCTTCCTTGGCAGCACAGCTGTTTTAAGTTCACTTGCCTGCTCACTCTCATACATCCTCTGCAGCTCTGCCCTCTCAGTTGTGTTGTTGGTCTGAGTGTGCTGTGCAAGATTATGGATATGATCTGGACCGTAACAAAAGAAACCCCTTCACCCCCTCCAAAACAGATACTCAGGAGAAAGCAACAGGTGAGAAAAACCTAGAATGTCAAATTTTATACTTTGAAAATTGTAAAATACCCCCAAAAGGTTTGATTTTTTAGGAAGTAATTTAGATTAGCAGACACAATTCATTTATATTTGGCAGCATTAACTAATTACTGTCGGCAGACTGGCAGCACAGATGCAGCTCCTGCTAAAAGCACCACAAAGCATGTTAAGCAAGCAACAGCATAATAGAAAGCACAGCTCCATGGAAAATGTACACTGACAAACTTTCAGTGCTTTTAATTGTGCACTTTTTAATTGGTATTATTCCTAACAAGAAAAAAGGCTATCCTCAGGAGGCTGCGGAATTATGTTTGCCTGAAAGCTTATTCTTTAAATAAAAATGGCTGTTCATAGAAAGTCTATTAGTTTCTTCCTTCATCCCACTGAAATATGTTCTGTCCCTTGGGAAATAAATTTTAATTTACTGTAATTTTTCTTGAGGTTTTTCACTTAGTATGTCAATGTACACTTCTCTCTCCTCCCTTTCTTTTTTTTTTTCTTTGTGTAAAGACCAAGCTCTTTAAAAATAGAATCAAATCTGAACAAATGAAATAGAAATGAGTCAAAAATCTCAAAAATAGCTAAAAAATATATGGAGCATTCTTTCCAACACTCTTAATTTAATATGTCTCTCTGTATGTTTCGATTTTCTAAACAGCAACAAGGACAAGAAAGCCTTCTAGTAAATAACATAAATTAAACAAGCCCTGTTAATATTGCCTGCTGACCTCAGGAAGGCTAAGGTGAGAATAGAGTCCACACTTCTTCTACTGCCAAGTTTGTGCATCGATTCATTTGATAAAAAATTAGTAATTTCAAGTGGACTGAGGTTCTATGAAGAACATATCCAGGCTTGGCACCTCCGGTTACACTTCTGGGTCTGCGAGAATGAATGACTGAAGGAAGGAGTTAATGAATGAAGACAGCCTTGGTATCTAGGACCGCTGAGCACGCACAAAGTGGAAATGCAGAGAAAGCAGGCGGCTAACTGTGAATGGGTGAATGGAGAGGTTCTTTCTGGTGATCAATGTGGCAGCCAGACAGCACTCATGCCACAAGAGCCAAAGGGCCATTAAAATGAGAGTGATGATAGTATGGACAAGAACTGATGTAGAGATTGCTCAGGGTAAGCCATAACCAGAGCTCACTAATGTATAGTAACTCTTTCTTAACACCCACAAAAGAGAAAAAATCATGGTTCACTGCTCTAACTGAGCAGGACAGGACACCATTCTAAAGAAAAGGGCAATTGTAGTCAAAACTGACAATTTGAGAGAAAATGCATTGGGTGGAGGTTACAAAATTCTGTGGAAGAACCACTTCCTTGAAACTGACCTGCCCCAGCTTGGAGCAGACTGAAGCCTCCCAAGATCAAGCCAAGCTATCCAAGAGCAGGAAGCCCAAAACAGAAAGACCCACCTCAAGCCAGTGTTGGGGAGAGCTTCGGTGTATGTGCAGCACGGGCCAAATATGCCCTGCACAGTGTTATTTCCTCCCATTCCACTCATCATATGGCTGGAGATCTTTGATACTGGAGTGATGCTCTCACATCCATCATTACCCTATGCTTTGCTCACCTTACAGAGCCTGTACCAATTTTCATCCTCACCAGTTTAACTCCATGCTTCTCAGGGGACAACATACCATACTTTACTGAATTAAAAACAGATTAGATCTAATACATTTCCTCTGTGTACAAAAGGAAATAGAAAAATCAGTTCTCTCACAAAAAAAAAAAAAAACCAAAAAAACAAAAAAAAACAAAAACAAAAAAAAAACAGGTTAAGTTGGCTTGCCGTACCACAGGTAAATTCACACTTCCTAGTTTGCATTTAATTCAATGCCTTCAGCCATGTTTTCTTTAAGATTTTTTTTTAAACTGGTTTACTACTGAGATCTGACTCAACACCCTGCAGTTTCTCAAATCCCTTCTACTCCTCTCCTGTGTTTTTAAATACTGATGCTGTATGTCTTATTCTATATTTACAGCAGTCCCCGCTCCACACGCTATAATTAAGAAACCTATGTTACTAGATCTGCAGTATGATTTAACAGTTCATTCTGTGTTTTGGCATGGGATTTCTCTGGCATGCTTAATTTGATGATATTCAGCCTTCAAATCATCCTCTTCAGATTCTGACACTTCTGTAACTACATTAATATTCTCCAATCTTCCTTTATCCCATTTTTAACGCTCTCATTCCCCAAAATAAAGTCTGGTCAGGTAACATCATTAAGAACTGAATGGTGCTCCTAATACAGTCTGGAAAATGACACAATATATCCATCCCATTTGTATCTTTAAAATCACGGTGATGCACGTTCTTAATTACAAATATATATTTGGTAATAACACTATTAACCTCCGCCTTAGAATTAGCCACAAAGTATTGAACAGCTATTTGCTAGCAAAAACAAAAAAGTAATCTCTCCTACTAAGTTCTATTTATTTTTCTCCTATCCTGAGCCTGTACGTGGTAGAAAACAGTAGCTAAAACCAGTTAAAACTACCATCAGTTGCTTTAGCTCATGTCATGTACTTCCTGCTGTGTTTTATTAGACAAATATAAAATTAACAACAGAGCTATAATGATTCCCTAAACTGGTTCCAACACAAATTTCCAATTTGAGGTCAGATGTATTGCCTAATAAAGTTTTACAACAGCAGTCAAGTAGTGGTAGTTAGCTCCTCAGAAATACAACTCTTAATTCACCAGATTTAGTTTTAAGACTTGTTCATCACATAAAACAAAAATAAATATTATTATAGCTTTACTCAAAACATTCAGACGATAACCTCCAGATAAGATGGCATTGGGTTACTTTAACTGCAAACAACACAATTAAAGATACTTGATATATTTACATTTGTAGCAAATATCCACTATAACATTTTGATTACTTGACCCGATGCTTGTAAACTGTCATTCTGAAGCTACTTGGCAAGTACACACTGGTAATTCTATTGCTTACAGAGCATGAAACTTTAGATAACAGGCTGCTATGGTCTTGCACTGGGAAATATTTTGTGTTCTTGATGAAGAAAACTGTGGAAAATAAATGCTTTTGTAGCATATCGATAAATTAAAACCAAAGGGATATCCTTCTAAAACCACAGCTAACAGCAGAATGTGTTCCATAATAACAAAAAAGTTCATCTTCCACAATGGTAGTTTGACACATTTAGGAAAACCTAACCTAACCTTTATTGGAAACCACTGACAAAGTCCATCAGAAACTGTATCAAGAACAATAGAAATGCAAGCAAAATTTCCATGGACATGTATTCAATCTATAGAAAAGATAGTTTAGCATTTAATAATTTCTGTAAATCATTGGTTTGGACATGTCTATTTAAAGTGTACAAATTTAAGTGAGCTGCCCATACTAGGGCAAAAACCTATCCCAAAGGATGACTTGATCTAACCAGAAGCTTTGTACAACAAAATAAGGAAGATCCACTTCTTTCCCCCCTCCAAATTTACTGAACAAATTAAGTGAACTAGGACTTTGTTAAATAATACACATAAAGGTGGTGCTAGGGGAAGTAAACGTTAGTGCTGTAATATACGGGATCAAAAAATATACTATTCTTAGTCACACACAGTTAATACTTTTCTGGACATTAACAGTAGGATTGTGTAAGAGTGTCTGTACAGCAGAGTTTATGGCCAAAACTTCCTTGGGATGAACGTAGATGAGCTACAGCGAGAATTTTCACAACCGCAAACGAAAACAAAGGCACTGGCTTTGGAGTAAAATTTGTATGCACATATATTTATAAATATCTCTTTAGAGATACTGTATTTATAAACATCTCTCTAGAAAAAATCTCCTTCAAATCTAACAACCCTTGAGACTGTTTTGCAGAAAAATCAGCTTAAACCATTCTATGAATACAGAGCACTATACCTGTGTTTCTCAGTCCACTCATTTTGAGTTGTCTCAGATTTCAAGTATAACTACCAACTTAAATATGCACATTAACTGAGAAGTGGTGAGTACACACCTTCAGATGCAACAGAGTGAATAACTGAGCAGAATGGTTCCAAATGTATACTTTGCCAGGCAAGAAAAAAGAGCAAGATCATACACAATAACATGCACTGTAATATGCGTAAGCTGCAGTTTCTGCTGGGCTATGTTTTTCAAAACAGAACTCAAAAGCCCTTTTCCACAATATGACAGCAAACATAGCTGGATCAGCACCACTGGTTTGCAGAGCAATCAAACAGGGGTAATATTTCAGAGACAAGCCTGACCTACACTAGAGATGCCAGCATTATGCAAGGCCTCAGTAAGGCATAATATTGTCTCTCTAGATCTTCAGTCTATAAAAATCTCATTACAAATAATTAACGAAGCCAGAGCTAACATTTCAATTGCTTTCAGAATATTGAAGGTGTCCAGCAACAAAGAATCACATGCTTAGTTTCAAGCAGAAACTATTTATTTAACGGTTTGGTGTCTCTTTGACTTTGTGCCATGTTCTTCTAACTACTGAGTCCTGTATAATCAGGAGATAAGATGAGGTTGTACTGTTACAGATTAGCTTTCTTTTCCTCCTTCCTCCTGTGCCCCTTCTCCCCACTTAGAAACTCTTTGGGGTTTCATTATTTAACTTTCCCCTCAGGCATGGGGATAACACCATTGGAGCCATTTTGCAGGCAGCAGGATTCTATAAATGAGGCACTTATTTAAACAGCTTCACACAGAGCTGATGTCAAAGTTCTTGGCTATTTACAGGTGACATCACAAGAGATGGCTTCTGAAGCACAGCCAAAACAAGTACCATGCACAGATTAATTTTTCTTGTCCAACATACATCAGAAAACAGTCACTCCACCCTTGCTTCGCTTCACAAAACTCTCCCTTCAAGCAAATACATGACAGAGCTACACAGCAACTTTTTTTTTCTGCCTGTTGAACAGACTAGAATCTGGTTATTGCTGAGCAAGAATAGAGAAGATTTGTGGGTACAATTTTCTCTCTCATCACATTTTAACATCCTTAGTGAGAGCCTACAGCAAACAAACAAAAAAAACCAAAACCACAAACTAAAAAATGAGGTCTGGTATCAGCTCCTGACCAACATGGCTAAGTAATCACAGTTTAATTAATAGAGATCTGATGGTGCCACCTATAATAATAAACCAGGATGTGAACAAATTAGTTCTTACTTTACATTTTTTGGAATCTATCTGAAACATAACAAAGATTCAGGAATAAGACCACAGATACTTTTTTGGAAAATTGTAACAGCGGATTAAATATATACAATCTTTAAGTGGGAAATACAAAACAAAACTGTATTTTCCAAGGTGAAGTAATTTCATAAGAGCTCAGCTTTCCAAACTGAGGGTGGAAAGGTGCTGGTGTAGGTAGCTCCATTATCCCAGCAGAGCTGATCCTGTGAGGTGAGTGACTGCAGCAGCACAATTTGCGGGGCCCTGAGTTTTGAAATTTAATGTGCTGACTTAAACAATACACACACATGCTTTGACACATCTCTCCATTCCTCTGTTAGATATTAATTCTACACAGTAAATTTTGCCATTTATTAGCATACATTTGGAGTTTATTTTCTCAATGTTTAATCACGCATAGTAGTCATTAGCATATATGAACACTCCCTTTCTAGAGCAGTTTGTGTAGAATTCTCATTTGAGTTAATTGCTGTGTAAGATAGCTAAATTCTAATTAAAATTCAATGGCACATGTAATGATAAAATTTATCAATAGTGTCTTTCTCAGCAGCTACTTTTATTAAATTACTTAGTTTCATTGTTTATTTCTTGAGATTGAGATTCTAAATTAGTCTGGTTTTAACCACTGAAACAATAATTTCACTAGGCTTTAACTGCAATGTTTTTATTTCATATTTAAAGGGAGTGAGTGTCTCTCAAGTTTTGTATTGACTTGTTTTTGCTTTGCTATGTCTCTGAAGATCTTTATTAACCTCTATCTCCTGACACTGAAAACAAAAAAAGCAGCACGATTGGTGCTCTTGAATGTAATGGCAAAACATCCCTTCCCGTCACTGAGCAAGGAGCCATACAGCCCACAATTATCTTGTGCAAAATACGATATGATTAAAATGGATCAAATTTGCCATCAGATAAAAAGCCCAAACCTTTTTCACAAGAACGTGACTGTTTTTCTGCACCCTCACTAGTAATGCCAGTTGCTGCAGTACCAGGTATAATTTACTTTATTTAGTGAAAAACTGTCCCGGTGCAGAGGTCAAGGCAGCAGCCTGGGCTCTTTCTTCAGCTCCCTTCAGTGCTGCACTTCTCAAAGTGACCGCTGTGGATGTTTATGTGTATTTGCATAAGCATCTGCAAGCTGACGAAAATACTTCGCTCATGAAAACGCTTTTCCTTTTAGAGAAAATTTATCTATATTAGGCAAGTCTTGTGGCTTGAAAATAAGAAAAATCTCTTTGGATCGGTTTCATGTGGGTGGGGTGATATATAAGTAAAAAATAAGTGTGTCAGGTTTTAATCTGAGCTCAAGCTTTGCTCCCTGCATGCAGATGCACTGCTGGAGACTAAATGTGCTCTGAACAAAAGCAAAAGAACCTTGAGCAGCAAAAACTCCTTTCTGCTGCACCAAAGACAGAAGGCTGTTATTCTCAAACATAAAAATGACTAATCACCCTTTAATCAAGTTATGGTTAATAAAGTCATCCAATTTTTGCTTAATCATGTTAATATTCAGACATGTTAAACAGTAAATCCCTTCAGGCATGCAAGCCTGTTTGCCAAGTTTCAGCCTACAACAAGGTGCAAACCTCTGAAAACAGCCCTTTGGAAATGCTGGCAAACCTTTGGCTATTGTAGTTGACGTCTCTGCAAAAAAAGAGGAGAAGGCAGAGCTCAGTTTCTCTACAGATTTCTACCTTAAGATTTGCAGAACGTAATTCCAGTGCCCTAGATTTACTCTGTGCAGAACCCCTGTTGCTATACAAGCCACAGAATAGTACTGAAATAAGTTGGAAGAAGAAAAATTGACTATAACTAATTATTATTAGAAGATAAGAGTTGTAAAAAAAAATATAGCTGTACTTCCACTAAAAGTTTAATTACAATAGATCAGATTCTCAGAGACATTTGTAATGAGGTTTATTCAGTTGTTTATTTGTAAAGGTGCTTTATGACTTTTGAAGCAGAATAAAATGATAAATAATGCATTTTCCTCAGTGTAGGTGGGAAAACTCAGGCTATAATTAGCATACAAAATTACATATTCTGAGACTTGATGTTCAGTGATACCATTTCCGTCATGTCATACAGCAGAAATAAAGAGCTGGCAATCCTAATACCCCCAATAACTTTATTCTTATAAACAACCACTGTTGCTCCAACACAGCTTATCTTCAATAACTCTTTGAAGGCAGAGGCCGCATATCTTCCAGCAGCTTCATTCTAACCGAAACCTGCACTCTGTTCCACAGCCTTACTGAAAACACCATGTTTCTGTCTATTCCTAAAGAGCAGCACAGGAAAAGCTGTGCCACTGTGGCCAGGAAGGCCCCTTTAAAGGGAAAGCCTGGGGAGATGCTGGGCAGGGGCTCCAACAGAGGACCTTTGTGCTGCCATGCAAATGGATCCCTGCAGCAGCCTCCAGACAATGCCCAGGGAGAAGGCAGGGAGAGCCAATCCATCTGTGGAGAGTTGGGGAACTCAGCCTTCCCGACATTCTTTCTCTCACACAAAACACTCCATGTTGACAGCTGTGAATTTTAAACAACTATTCTGTGTATGTTTTTCTAATTTTGTGTATTCAAATAGTTTCCTCGGCGTCAGGGGCTCAAAGCAGAGTGCTTGGATTTCATAATTTAGAGATTTCATGCTTTTCAAGGAGTCACAACAACTCCTATTGAAAATCAAAGTGGAAATTAAGTGTCTAATGAAGAGAGCATTAAATGGCAAGAAAAGTGATTACTTTAGAGGTGTTACAGAAAATAAAATTCATATTCACATAAATTACGATTACAGAGAGTCTCTGTAAGCTAAAATACGCATGTGATAAATATATTAATAAAAAGTATGGAAACTTTGCTTGACTAAACATTCTGATTACTCAAAATCCACTCGCAATTTGTAGTGCTCCTTTTAAAGTAAAACTGCAGTATTTTGAAGAAAAAGCTTGCCTTCAGTCAATTAATCAAATAAAATATTTGGATATCAGCAATTTGTCCATGTAATGAATGAAGTTTTTTTGCTAGGTCAAGACCTAACTTAAAACAGATGCTGGGGTAGAGCAACACTTCTCTACATATTGAAAAAAAATAACAACTACCACCAAAAAGTCCCAACCACCAGTTAAAAGCCTCCCTGTAAAACAGAAAAACCAAATGAGTTTTCCTTTTCCAGTTTAAAAAAAAAAAAGTTCATTTTCAAAAGAAAAAAAAAAAAAAAAAAAAAAACAAGAAAAAGAAAAAGAAAAAGAAAAAGAAAAAGAAAAAGAAAAAGAAAAAGAAAAAAAAGAAAAAGAAAAAGAAAAAGAAAAAGAAAAAGAAAAAGAAAAAGACTAGAAAATAGCATCCCATGAGTATCCCATGGTGACCCTGTTGTGAACATGGATATATCTGCAAAATGGAAATATTACAGATAGGCTGTCATTAAACAATTCTGGCCAAAAATGAGGTTTGGATCTAGTCCGTAGAATTCTGTCTAACCAGCGCTGGTAGAGCTGTCTTCACCACTGCTCTGGGAAAAAAGAAAAAGAAAGCAGGGAACTGGAAGTCAGGATGAGTGGCTGCCATTCCTGGCTCTGCCCTTTTGAAACCTCCAGAGATTTCTTCCCTCACTTCCTCATCCTTAATCTCTGATTTTAAAGTGGAGATGGCCAGGAACCATCCCTTTTTATACAATAACTCGACGAGCGAAACCAGTTTCACTCTCCAATCTTTTCTGCAAAGCAGGGTGGTTCTCCTCTGACAGCTCCTGCAGACCCCTGCCCATCCTCCCAAGGATCTACCCCTGCTGGGAGGGCACGCTGGGAAAGCCCCCACAGCAGACAGCACCGTGAAAATGCAGGAGCCAGGAAGACCCTGCCCTTCCCAGGAGCCAGAGCACTCCTCCTACACACCATCCTGGTGCCAGGCTCTGTGCCTCGCCATAGTCACGTCCCGTGCCTTTCTCCACCAAGTGTTGAGCTTGGCTTCTGCTACAGTCCATCTTTGACTCTCAAGACCAACAGTCAACAGGACTTGAACTTGAACCTACTTGGGCAATTCACTGCTCTTTGCTTGAGGCACTGACCCCCTGCCTTTACAAGGTGCCTTCAGATCACTCAAAAATTCCTTTAGGAAAGCAATGCGTAATTTCCCTCACTCCACCACCAGTCTCCACACTGGTGAGACCCACTTCTTGTTGACATTTTCTCTCCCTAATATCTGCAGGAACCAAACAGCAATAGCAATGTGGTTTTGCTTAGGGGAGGACAGGAGGTGGGTTCTGTCTAGTCTGGAAATGTATTTTCCCTTCTTCCCAGTCATTTATTGTTCTTCTTTTGGCACAAGAAGAACATATTTTGGACATGAATTTCTCTGTGGGTGTTACTTTGAAAATTAATCTTTCTCCAAGGCATATACGGTCTGGGACAGTTTTGAAATATGTATGAGAGCATGGAGATGGGAGGGAACGCACGGAAATGAGGCCACTTGGTGGGGCAGGCAGAGTTATCTGGCGTATTCCCACAGCCCTGCCTCACCTCACCCGACCTGGCCAGCCACAGCACACACCTTGCCACGCTCCTGCTGGGCAGGGGCAGCTGTCTGGGCCAAGGACGGGCTGCTGGCACGAGGCTCAGACGTACGAGTGCAGATCTACACGGCACGTCACAACACGTGCACTTAGTCACTTGTCCCCTCCAAGGGAGCACGGAGCCACCACCGGCAAGGAGCCACCGCCCTGCCAGCACAGCAGGGACCTCTTGCTGACACACGGCTCAAGCTCTGCCACCATTTCACCTGTGATTTCTCAGCAAATTTTTTGATTTCCCCTCATCCCAGAAGCACTACCTACTCCACTCCTTCCTCCCTTCAGAGTGACTTCACTGCTGTTTCTTATTTTGGTGGTGTGGCGTATTCCATTTGTATGGCAATAGAACAAAGCACAGCCAGGTCCCAGCCCCCTGTGCTGGGCACTATGGAAAGAAGGAAAAAAGTAAAAAAAGTTGTAGAGCTTTGATCCAAAAGGGGCAAAGAACCACAAAACCCGTTAAAACTGTATGTGGGTTTTTTGCTTAAACTGAAAAGAGTAAAAAGCAGAAATGTATCAATTTTTTATAAAACAAATTCTAATGAGTCATGATGAGGCATTAGAAAGTCCCATGTACATACATATTTAGGCACTCCTCTGGCTCAGAATTATGCTTTGCGCAAACAAAAGGCTTCTCTCTACAGATTTACACAATAGGTTTACACTGAGCCATTAAGATCTATCATGTAACTGAGTGCTTAATGACTCTTTAATTTAAGGATTATTGACACAAAAGATGCAACAGCTGCTTAAGAGTTACTACACAGCAGCAGCTTTCCAAAGAGATATCACTTCATCATTTTTATATTTTCCAAACTACCCAAAGACGCTTACATTCATGGCAGTGCCTTGAAAGAAAAAAATTTCAAGGGGAAATAAATTAGAATATACTTGACCTCAGTGAACTAGGAAAAAAAATTAAACGTTCTCAGTTGAGAACAGATTTCTTCTTATTTATTTCTGACAATGTGAAAGAATTGAAAAACAAAACTAGACTTATTTTATCTGAAAATAAGCCTTCTAAGCCAAGACCCTGTATTTTCTGTTGAAGTCCAAGGACTATTTTTCTTAGGAAAGTTATAAGACCCTTGGAAAAAGCCTTGCACAAAGGCAGCACTGACAGAAGTTTAAGTACAAGGGGTAGCGCGTGTCACCGCAACAGCAAATGCTTGAAAATGGAAGAGAGTTTGTTAGGCTGTGTGAGTGTATACGTATATGTATTTATAACCCCCTTAACAATGAATATTCCTGCTGCCAAGCGTTTGGAGACAGAGTTGATTTCCTTTCAAGTAATTGATGTAGGTTTTCTTCAGGACCCAGTCCAGACAAGTTCTCCACCGTGGAGCAGGAAATCACACCGTCAAAGGAAAGCTGAGCGCTCCTTCCACACAGCCCGGGTCAGCCCCTCCAAAACACTAGATTTATACGGCGGCTGCCAAAAAAACTTGCATTTCCATGCCCTCCTGTTGCTAAGATAAAGGATGTTTCCTACTGCCTCAGAATGCCGTCCTCATTTAAAACTCCAGCTATGTTCTGACAAAACACGCTGCTGTCACCCCAAATTGAGCAAATGAGCCTACGTCCTACAGTATAAAGACCAAAAGAGTTATTGAATATCACCCGGGGAGCACAAAATGAAAAGGCTCCCATTTCTTCCTGACCTTTTTGGGGCATTTTTTTCCTGAAATCGGCCGAGCCCTTCAGCCTTCATTTCTCATGCTGTCTGTGGTAGCACAGGAAGGACAGCCTGGACTTTGCAGTTTCAAACAGATCAAGTTTTGTTAAATAACTTTTTCTTTTTTTTTTCTCCTTCTTCAAACCCAAAGCGGAAGGGAACACTGTGAAGAAAATGGAAACTGGCAAAGAGCTTTAACTTCAAATAGCCTTATAAGTCAGCGTTGATGTGCAAAACTAATTCTGTTTTTTTGGCATTTAAATATAACTCGACAGTTGCAGAAGGGAGGGGTGAGGGTGGGAGAAGAGCAAGGCAGATTCCTAGCCAAGTGCAAAATACAGAGACATGTTGCACTACAACTTCTGTTTATCAAATTAAATAAGGATTAGATTTATTGGCACCAAGCTTTGTAGGGGAGACTACAAACTTGACCTGGAAAATTTCAGGAAAGGAACCCTAGGACAAAAAGCAGTTCCGTACTGCAGTTCCGTGCCTCAGTGAAAGGCGTTTCACTCATGGCAGAAGGGGATGTTTCCACAGAAGAGAATCCCAAGCTTCAGCAAAATAGATATGCAAATAACTCCTTTCATTAAAAAAAAAAAAA
>VZTF01000387.1:772281-902486 GCA_013397755.1 Cnemophilus loriae
AAAAAAAGGAATACCACTGAATATAATGTATCTAAATATTTGTTCAGGGTTAAGTGGTGTTGTCTAAACAAGCAGAAAAGCCCTTTTTTAATGTAGATTGGCTCCCCCCATTAGGAGTGCCAGCCACATACTTACTACTCATTTATTTCTATGCTTTTCATTTCCTAGAGCTCTCCTGTGTTATTTTACAGAGGCATGAGGTAAGCAGTATTCTGGCACTGGGTATTCATGTGAACCACACGTCATCTGTTGAGCCTTAAGCTGAGTAGCCCTTGCTGCTGCTCACCATAAACTCACTGATGGGAAAGCACACGCTTCTCATCCTTTAAGGACGAGACATGAACCTGAACTGGTGGTGTTTACCAGCCTGTAATGACACCCCACGTGGCTTTTTAGTTAAAAAACCCTCCTCATACTTTTCACAATTAAATTCAAATTTTTGAGGTACATTTTGTTTTACAGTGACTTCAAATACCAAAGATACACATCCCTATACACTACTTTTAGTACACCTGACTGGCAGTCAAGCAGTTGTTCTTGATGTACCAAGTTAAACTTCCTACAAGCAATAATCAGCAGGAAAAAAAAAATAAAAGAAAAAGAAAAAAAAGAGAACAATCTGACTCTGCCAAGAGCTATTCCTGTAGTAATATTGAAATTCAACTTAACCACTCAATGATTTTGGTGAGATCATGTTAGAGTCGATCATTATGATATTTCCAATGGCTAAAAGTGACAGTCTATCTGTCTCTTACAACACAGCTCACTGCTTCAGCTCCAGAAATTATAGAGAAGTTATCTTACTTTTCCCAACTGGCAAAGTGCTTGAGAAGTAAATCAGCCATACATACAGGGTCCTCTCTTGGAATGAAAGGAGTGAGCTCAACAAGCAGGATGCTGTTTCTAGATGTTAGAAATTTTTCAGAGCTAAATGGCATATTTGGTTTGGGATGTCAAACCAGCCATGATTACACCCAAAGTGCCTTCAGTTAAGTAGAGCAAGTCGCACAACAGAACCAACAGCCATGACTGAGGCTGGTTTAATAATAAACTCAAAACTACTTAAAATGAACCTCATGTTTCCATGGTGATGAATACATATCTCCCTCCAGACTGTCTTGTGATGTGGAAAACATTCACCAGTAGTATTTTGGTAGCAATCTTACTAATGGAAAATTCATTAGTATTGTTCAAGATGGCGATAACACTCACTTGGATTAATTTTAGACTGACCTTGGTGAATTGGCAGATGGAGATGAAAGCAGTACAGTGCCCAGTGGAAAAGTAAAATCAGTGAAGATACCTTCTTGTGACATATTTTTCAAAAAAGAAGATGACTGCTAAAACAAGTGTGCAGACCTATTAGTTTACTTTACCTCTCTGATACCTGGTAATAAATCCATTTTTGCTTTAGTAAGCTCCCTCACCAGTGAGAAGATTTAAATCTTCTCAAACAGATACAAAATGTTATCATCTCCTTAGGTTAGCCTTGCTTAATGGCAGTGAGGCATGGCCAATTGCAGACACCCTTAACATAACATATTTGACAGGTATAAGATCAGGCATATAGAACAGGAGAGGCCCCAAAGCTTGCCTTTACTCACAAGGCTGCTCCAAGGGTATGAACTGCTAAACTCTGTCATCATCCCTTAACTTACAGAGCTCCTTAATACGATATGGTGTTCTATTCAGGGGGAAAAAAAAAAACCTTCTTAAGAGTACATATTTGACTTTGATCCGGTGACATGTTTCTGAAGGAAAGCATCTGACAGGACAAAGATGTACAGTACTTCATTTAGCCTGTGTGCCATATGTGGCAGTTTAGGGATCACTGTCACAGCCCCTTCGGCGGCCATCCAGGATCGCACGGCGTGGCAGAGCAGAGCGATTGCCGCTGGGCTCCAGCGGCAAAAGGCTGGCAAAGAGTTTGTCTGGGCTCTTTCCAACAAACGTATTTACATGTTCCATTCAGAAATTAAGAAATGAGACATTTTAGCTTGCAATCAAAAAAAAGAAAAAAATAATAACTCTTCACGTCATAGAAATGACGTTATTATTTTCATTTGAAAAAAGCCCATAAGCATGGATGTCATTTCAAGCACGCAAACAGATGTTAATCAGCCTGCTCAAGGACTTAAAGGTACATATATGCAAAACCACTTTGCTAGGAAAAAACCTGTAGATATGTACTACAGACACGCATAGCTTCTTTCAGTCAACAGACCCAGAAATCCTGGCAACTGCAGGATCTGCAGTTTTTAAAACACGATCTCTTCCCAAATATGAATTTTGGGGATGTTTCAAATCAGAAACAATTGCAGAGTTTCTGAAAATGCAACCAGAAATAAAACACAGTGCTTTTGGAGCACAAGTGTTCTGCAAACATCTGCACAAGTCAAAATGCTAACTAGCTACTACTAGGTAGCTGGTATTTGTTGTGAATAAAATTCAAATTGAGAGATTCTCTGGCGATTTTCTTGAAAACCTGATTCAAATTTAACTTCTCTCTGTGTTGTCAGACAGTGCTTTGCAGGTTTCATATTCCTTTTTTTTTTTGTTTTATTCACTAAATCTGAAAGCCATTCAGCAGAACAGCACTGTTACAATATGTTTCTAATTTAAGAAGGAGCAAGTCTGTACAGGAGGGAAAGAAAAGATTCCCTTCAGAAAAGGGGTAAGGAGGAGCCGATTAGACAAAGATGTGTCAAGGTGGACAGTGTTTAGAAAACAATCAGCATTACATCTAAGTATTTACTTAGATGTTACATAGTCTAGTTTTCTACTCTTGTTCCTTCAGAAAGCTGCTTGGGATTTCCAATATTAATGTCAGTTTAGCCGACTGAGACTTTAGTAAGCATGCCTTTTTTAATTTCAGATTAGGAAGAAATGTACAATGTCAAGCAGTAATACAAGTGATATGTTACACAGACATGCAACAAAAAGATTTCTTTTTCTCTTGTGATTCCTGGCAGTCAACACCAGTTCTCTTTTTCCTGTAATCATGATTCTAAAGGCACTGATTATGTCAAACAAATTCCCTGCATGGGTTTAGAAAGGAGTTTCTTCAAGTCTCACAGCTTGGTGGCAATATTCAAACATTTATTCAATTACCGTCAGTATTCATACAATGAAATTAGTGTCTTGAAAGAAAACTACTGAACTGAAAAAAAAAAAAGTTTAGGTAACAACTTTCAATTTACCAGCTGACCCCAGGTCTCAGTAGAGATGAGTGTGATCTATTCCTCATATTTCCCTTCATGCAATCAGCATCCTAAATGTATTGCAATTAAACCACAGTCTAATTAAAACACAAAAGACTTTTTCAGTAATGAATCTTTCTGGCAAAGAGCATCTTCAACACTTACTTCACAAACAATAGCGCTTGTCAAGAGATGTTAAACAAATTTCAGAACTGAGGCTTTTTCACAGCAGCTTGGACTATTTGGTATTTTGGTCTTTGGTGCTCAGTGTCAGCCAGTTCCTTATGTTCCTGAAACAGACTAACGATCTGTAGGCAAATATACACAATTAAAAAATTCATCAGTGTGCCTGGGATTAAATGTGGTTTTCCAAGGGAAGTGGCTTGGCCTATCAATTTCCGACCTATTTTTGCCTTGTTCCACTTCAGCATGTCCTCTCAGCTGAGTGCTGGAAACTGCATTCATTTAAGTAGGATAAAAATAACAATAAAAACTCAGTGCCTATAGCAACCCTCAAGCTACAGCAGGTGAAAAGAATTACATTTTTAATTCACAAGGCTCTTTTTACATATAATCATTCCTTTTACGTAAAGGTCAAGTTACAAGACTTTCTGCATTATGCATAGTGATTTCCATTTTGGCTTATTATTCAGTGGTATAAAATTTATGATGTCAGATTTCATGACAGTTAAACCTGAGTTTGTTCTGTTTCAGAATGACATCTGGGTATAGTGAATAACAAAGCTTCTATGTTAAAATAGCCCCATATTTTTAGGTTGGCTCCTATAAAAGAAATCAGACCAAGAGATACTTGAACAGATGTTCAGAAATGTATTTCACTTCAAGTGCTGACAAACTAGAATAGGAGTGGAGCTGCATAATAGGAAATTAATCATTAAAGTCAATATTGAAAAATATTCAATTGTTTGGAATCAAAGTGTTTGGCAAATATTCTTTTCTTTCTGTACTATTGCGAGGAATTTGATATTCAAACCCAAAAAACCTAAGAAACATACTCGGTGCTGTTGCTTAATCCCTTTATGAGAAAAAACAGGTTTTTCAAGGTAATAAATGTATAAAAGAACATTTTATTTGTTAATGTGTGTACCCGATAATGATTTTTAGCTGCCAGTACAATTATTTATTATGACAATGCAACACCTCTAGTGAAAACTGAGTAGTCTTAAGGTGTTCTGTGCTGTTCATTCATGCAAAGAATTCTTGTCAAATATTTTAATGAGAAGAAAAGTATGGCAGTCAAGATTAAAAGTCAAGGTGACCTTTAACTGTGGAAAACAGTATCTACATATCACCTTACATTTTTTTTTAAGGTCATCACTTCTCTCTTGAAGAGTCATTCCATAAATGGAAATAAGCAGTGCAATGAGAGAGTGAACTATAAAACCTGTCCTTCCTTCAAAATTAAGCATTACATCTATTTCAAAATCACATTCCCTTCTTGGTATAATGTTCAAACACTTGCTGTGGTGTCTTCAGCAAAACAAGCAAAGAAATCACACGTTAGAGAAAGCAGGGATATACAGCTGTCCCCCAGCCTTTGGTAAAGCAACAGCGCAACAACTTTGGAATTGTCACCCTTCATTATAAAGAACAAACTTGCCTGTGACCCGGCCAAGGCCAGGGTGTGCTGAGTCAGCTGGAAAACTGTTCTGATGGGCACCTGATGGCCTGTTGTTCTAAAGAGTCTTTGGGGAAACCAAGGATGCTCCCACAGCACAGCCGTGACCTGTTTCCTACTGCCAGGCTTCCAGCCGCCCCGGTTAGCCAAGCAGGTATCCTGCTTGTGCTGCACTGTGCACAGGTTCTGCTGCACGAGCAAGATCCACACGGCTAATGTGACCTTCAACAAGTCCAGGGGAGCCTGGAAATACTGTTCTGGTTACCAGAGATGAAATACAAACAAATCATTGAATATTGGGTGTTCACGTTTTCCAGTCTACTCACAGCAGATGTGGCCAATGGGGGATTGATTACCCGTACTTCACATGCCTCTGCTACAAATCCCCCAGAAGGCATCCAACCTGCCCAGCTCCCAGGCAGCACCTCACACTTGCAAAGTCCTGCATTTGTTCTTCCAGCCTTCTTATAGCTTCCTTTTCCTCCTCTACAACTGGAGGGAAAGGCAAACCTGGAGGCAGGGAACAGCCACCTGCAGTTCACCTCCTAGACTTTAGTTGCGTTAAAAAGAAACTTTTTCCCATCCGACTTGGCTGCAAAAAGAAGCATCGCACCCCAAGGACAGCTTGAAAGAGACCTCAGGGCTGGTCCTAAATAATGGCATGAACCTACTTTCTAATTTATTTACTTTATCTCCAATTTTATTCACTTATCTGCAATCTTTACTGACTTTCCCACACTGAAAGTGGTTCAGGTATAACATGACATGAGAGTGGTGATAAGGTTTCCAGATTAGCCCTGGTTTGGGTCCAGCTAGCTTGGCACAAGCTGCTCATGAGCACAGGCAGCAAAATTAATGTTTACTTGCATCTGTCCACAAAGATACATTCTTAGTTATGTATACTAAGAGGATTACTCACGGAGTATCATTAATCATTTTTATCACTACTAAACATAGTATCAAACACACAGAAAAATGTAGTTCCTAATTGCTACTATGGAGACAAAGCAGCAGAGGAACAGGAGATGAAAATAAAGTACTAGGTGTCATTTCTTCTGTGAAATTATACGTGGAATATTTTAATTAATGGGTGATATCATTTATACAAGGTTCTAAGTGAATCTTAAATAATTACAACACCCAAACACAGTAAATCAGATTTTAAAATTTCCTAAGAAAAATGTCGTGGATAAAATTGCTAAAACATGTAATAATGGAATGAATTTATTAAAATACGACAACACTAGCACAGCTTCAAATCAGAGCCTGAACTTGCTGCAGCTCTAGATTTAATAAGATTGGTGTTCTTCCCCACTAAGAGTATTTGTTTTCTTCTGAAGGCCCATTTGCCACATGTCTTGTAATGAAATGACTCAGACAATCCATGTATTTTTTTTTTGTAAAATGTTAGAATCTGCATAAATTAAGTTAGTAAAGATGCATTCTACTTTAATTATTTCATGTGGCACACATATAATTTAAAGCAAGCGCTCACAAGCTGGGCAAGTGAACCTTCTGTGTCTATTAGGACTCCCCACAGAGTTTTATGCAAGTTAAACTTGAAAACACTATGGTACTTAAATTTTTACTTTTTACTTTTTCTTATTGGTTGGCTGCTAATGTCTGAAAAGTGGATTACATTCCTACAACTGCTGATGCTATGCACTTTCTCTGTTTAACACAACTATATTTAACACACTAGTCTGCTATTTTGGCTTTCCTGAAATGTGCACAAAACTCCTTTTTTAGCCACTGAGGAGACTTGGCACAAGTTAGAAAAGATTTATTGATCTAGTACTAACTAGAGTACATTACAAATAGCTAAGTGCCAAACAGTTGCTTTGCACCAGGTTGTGATCTACAAGTGAGGAGAGGAAACTGGATTACTAATTATGTACAAAGCTCTAAGCTTTAAAAAGTTGTATACTTATAATTAAGGTCTTGCAAAATAAATAGTCTTTCTCTAATTAAGACAGGCTTTTATACCAAAATCTTTTCTCTGATATAGATACACATATACCATTTTCTTTAACAGAAAGCTAAGCTCAAATTTAAAGAAAATTCCTGACTTGGAAAGTGTCGCCACTCTCCAAAACCACCACCACCAAGAAAAAAGCAACTTCTAAATTTAAGTATTTAGAAAAAATTTAATGTATTAAAATCTTGTGCTGTATAGTTTTGATTTTGCAAAAGATTTACCGAATGATCTGTTCTGATTTTCTTTTAATTTTTTCCATATTTCTTTGCATTTATCCACAAGCACAAGTGCTCATGAGACATGTAAGAATATTATGTCACTGTAGTGTAACTCTCAGGAACTGTCTTAACCCCATCATCTTTTGGGTAGATGCTCGGGCTAGGTCACGGGTAACGCGAAGACACAAATCTGAACTGCAAAAGTGAAGCAGAACCAGTCCAAAGATCTGTGGGACACACAGTACAACCCCTAAACCTAATGAAGGCCACTTGCATCAAATGAAATCAGTCTGGATAAACCAGCAGTACCAGAGCTCAGAGGGTGACATCTGTTAGCCACGACCTCGTGCCAACAGTGAGCAGGCTCAACCCGACCACGAACACTTGTGATTTAATCACTGGAACAAGCAAAGTTCCCAGAGTTTATTCTGTTAATTTATAAGGAACTTACCACAACATTGGGTGGTAACAAGGACATGACTGAGAGCAGCAAGCTTTTCCAGAAACACCTCCTGACACTGCAGCCGCTTTGGATCCAGTGCCACTGTCACCGCACAGAGACTGATGTCTGCCATCAGCTCACGAGGTGTGCAAGGCTGAATCAGACACTGAGTAGCAAAAAAAGGGACATAAGAAACCCAAAGCAAGAAGAAAGTAATATTCAAAATTGCAAGGGAAAAGCATAGCCTTTCATTTATAAAATTAATTTTTAATTATTGTATTTTAGTGCATTAGAAAAAAGTTGTACTAACAGCTCACTAACAACATATGGGTGTGTCTTTTGGAGGTCCAGCTCCACAAGATACATGTCAACAGCCAAGACATGCATAGCTTTATTTCAGCCCCTGGGTAGACAAAGTATGTAGAAAATATAAAACAAAAAGAGGATGTGTAATTTAATATGTAACGTTACTTGAGATACACCAATTATGTTAAATACATTTATAACTAGGCATACTTCTGCATTTAAAACCTTATTAAGAGCACAGGACACAGAAGAAACAGTCTGTTTGATCTGTTTTGAAGCTATGGTAATAGGAAACAAGTTTTCCCGCAGCGTCTCTCAGGGCCATCAAACAGTCCTTTTTTTTTCCAAGAATAAATACAGAGCCATATTTGAAACCCTTAACCTAATGCTCACAAAGAAATCTCCCTTGTAGACACAGTTGTTTATTAAGGCTAACCCTAGTTCATTTTCCAGTCATATTTCAGAGATAAGAAAAAATTATAGAAATAAAAATGTCTAGCAGGTAGTTTCATTTACCTCTTTTATTACAAATCCATATTCAGATATGTTAATATAAAGATGTACAATATTACATAAAGGGCACAAAACCTGACATCGTGACACTGGTGGCTGAATGGCTCGCTTATTGTAGTGGCTCTTATTCAGCTATTTTCTAGTGCTCTCATCAGTCTTTTGTGTGAAAGTCTTTGGTGAGAGTCAAGTCTGAACTGATAAGGCCTTGGAGACATAATCACTGGCCCTCATTTTCCATTGACAGCCCCACACAGCCAATTCACAAACATTTTCATATTAATATTGAGCAATTTCCCTACATTCTAATCCATCAAAGTAGGCTATTAATCCTTCCCCCGTGCTCTTCTCTATTCAAATGCTAACAATTTTCTTCTCACAAGCTAAAACATTTGTCCTACAGCCCCTCACACAAAGACACTGTATTGTCAGCAGTGATTGATCAGAGTATTAATATGAGGGATGTGATGTACATTGTATCAATGATACCACACAGATGTGGAGGAAAAGGTCTTTTTTAAAGGATAAACCAAATGCAAAATATAATAATTTCTCAAGGAACAACACTTTAAAGTGTTTTTTCTGGTGTATTTTATGGAAATTTATGAAAATATCTAGAGGTGTAAAACGCTTTTGAGTTTGGAATGCAAAATAAATGTCAGGGATGTCCTAGGTGCTGGGACCAGGGTGAGGAGCAGCCTGCAGCTGGGGCTGGCTGGGGACTGAGAAGGCAAACAGCAGCAAGGCTGCTGAAAGCCACTTGCTTTCCAATACTGTATTTTATAGAATTAAAGGGGGCAAGGGCAGAATAAAAACAAACACCTAACAAAAAAATCAGGTGAGGATAACTCTTTAAAGACAAAAACCTTTCATCTTCTGGAATGGAAAAATTAAACAAGGCCAAAAATGAGTTTCAACCTTAGGCCAGTGGGTTCCTCACTGCAGGGCCACCTGACAAATCCTACACCGTCGTGGATGGTAAAAATCTCTCCTCAGATGATGCAAAAGGCAAAGGGCATCTGATAGATCATTTCTTGCATTCTAGTTTCAAATTACTTGGAGTTATTTATTAAAAGAAGGATGCTCAACCTTAAGATGCTTTATGTGTAGTCTTACTCTGCTTTAGGCCTTCCCTGTAAAAACACAACTCAGCCAGCAGTTTCTGCTGTAACTGCAGGAGATAAGCACAGGAAGCAGCAGCAAACGGGGGACAGTCTGTACGAGATGTGGTTGTAGGAAGGTGAATGTGCTGCCTGCAACCAGAGCAGAGCCGTGGGCGCAGAGAGGTGGAGGGAGGGAGGCTGTGGATGCACAGAGCTCTTACATAGCTGATACGCCCTGGCACAAATTAGAGTAATTTCAGGGATGCTGTAATTTACAGCAGGTTACAGTGGTTCTTGGCACAGAGCTCAGCCCTCTGCAGACAGAGCCCCCCCACATCTCAACACGTGTCCTCCTCCTTACAGGGTGTGGGTAGAGGGAGAGACGGTGCCAGGTGCTGTCAGCAAGTCAAAGCCATCAAGCTCAGCCTCAAGTCCGCCCTAGGATCACTTTGCTGGAGCTGCACGAAGCAATTTAAAAGAACATGCAGTCGGATGACAGAGAAATCCAGACCTCCTCAAACATCCAGCACCCGTTCATCCATAAAAAGGAGCAATTTTCTCACTTCCAGTAGCACACAATATGGGAAGGGTGTGTGTGTGCACACATGTGTATGGTTAAATAGCCTCAAAATAAGATAAACACATGCAACTGCTTAATGAGCTGATAAATTCAGCACAACAACATTTCAATGCAAGTAAGAGAATATTTGAGGCTGAGGGTTTAAGAGATACACTATATTTAAGCATGTGCAGGAGGCAACTAGCATCTAGTGAGATCACAAATCATAAACTGAAATTTATGCATAGTATTCTACTAAAATTAATTTTAATTTCCTCTTCTTATATACCCCTTCCTTCTGTAAAGCAACAAAGCAAACCTAAATTTAACAGATATAAACTCAACCCAGCAATGCAATTAGACTGGCAGAGCCTAGTGACCATATAAAATTTTATCACTGGATTTAACCCATATCTCAAAGGAAATCATTCCAGCTCTGAGCACCCTCTGCCATCATATTGGCACCCATATCTGAGCACGTATGTGCCTCCAATGCATCAAAGCGTTGGGAAGAGGGGTCCCTGCTAGTTGTTAAAATGATGGATTGATCTAAAAAGACAATTTGTTCATGAACTTATGTAGAAAAGACAGAAGAACAACCAAACCAAAACAATCTGGAGAGCTACTTTTCTTTTCAGTACCTAAACTGTGATGGACTCAGGCCTGACAGCTACTGCTGCTTCCCAGGATGAACTTGCTCTGGGCAGAACAACATCCCTGTTTAAAGAGCTTGGGTTTCTATGCCACAACATCCTATTTCTGCGCCACTTACCTTTTGGTACATGATATCTTTACAACAAGTAATTAAAAATATTTGTACTTTGAAGCCACTTAGGAGCTCTTCCAATTACTTATATTAGCATTCTGGCAAACTCTCAAGCCTTTTTAATGTTGAGTCAGGCTCCTGAGCCTGCATTAAAAACTCTCCAAAGAGCAATTTTGATTTTCTCTACTTCCAGACCACTGGAAGGGGTACCACGAGCTCTCCTGCTGCCTCGCAGGAATCCTTCCTGGGGAACATGACGATCGGGGCTAAAACTGCAAAGCACCAAGTCCCACCTCCCAGCACCTACGAAAGGTCCTCAACCGCAGGGGACAGGGCAAGGGACAGAGGAAGGAAGATGTTCTCACGTCTGCCTGAGGCCAGAGGATGCACAGGACGGGACGTGCAGAGCTGTGGCTGTTTGGCGAGGGGTCGCGGGTGGCTCGGGAGCAGCGCTGGTGACGCAGGGCTGGCGCTGCGGGCCGTGAGTCAGTGTCCCCGGAGCGGGGGTGTGTGCCGGGAGGCACCGCGGGGGGAGCGCTGCAGCAGCAGCAGCTCTGGCCACTTCGTGTTGCTGAACGTCTCACAGCAATTTCATATAAATAAGGGTGTTAACTCTGCTTGAATTATGGCCAAGGCATCAAGGTTAAGCTTCCACTGATATAAATTAAATTGGATAAAGTATTAGTCATTTCCTGTCCCGTGCTGTTATGCATTGTGATGTACATTATGAAACAGCAATTTTAAACCCAGAAATAGATTGACTTCAGTTTTAATTGAAATAATCCTTATTTTGTAATTAAGCTATTATGTGCCAGAAGAATGATTTGCTTGGGGTTCACGCATGAGAGTTACAATCTTTATAAATTCCCAAGCTGGATACTGTTTGCTAAGGTTGCTGTTGTGAAAAATATAAAACCTCGAACTAGATAATTATAAAAATAAATTCGCTAATATATTAAATAGAAACAGCAGAAAAACCAGATACCCTCTACTGAAGGGTTTATTTTCCAAACTAAGGCACGTTCACAAATGCACCCACAGATTTAGCAACTCAGAGACCTTAAAATTTTAATGAATTTCACCTAGAAGGCCACATGAAGATTGTGAAACCCGGGATTTAGGGATTTCTATTTGAGAACTTTCCCTCTGTACCTTCCACCATCACCTCAGACAGCAGGAGAGTTTTTCCCAGCTGCTCTTCCACATCCAAAAGCAGGTTTCCACACCACACCTCTGTATTTCCTCTCTGGGAAGCTATTGCCCAAGGTTAGCAAGTTCCACATCGTGCTACAGACATTCCCTGTAACTAAACTTACATCAAACACAGTTTTTCTTGTTCTTTGATGAGGCAAGTTTTTTTTCAAGACAGAGCTTGTTCTATTTTAAACAGTTTAATGTGTTAAAAATTGTTTTCAGCTACGTTGCAAGTGTTCTAAGCCAAAATAAGTGGAACTCACAATCATCTCTGGAGAAAGAACTGCCATTAGGAATAAAGCATGGGCTTATCCATTTTTCATATGTAAGTCAGATTCACTTTGTCAGTCTTGAGATTTGACAAAGTATAATTCAGAACAGTTCAAGCTCACCTTCCACTGGACTGAGTAATCGGATCAGACGAGGAAACATACCAGTGGCTCTCCAGAACTTACTGCAGTACTCCTTAGGAACCTCACAGTATATGTGACACTTCATTTTCCCAGTAATGCAGGGCTGTCATATATAATTGTGTACACAAAGACTACTACAATATCGCACAAATTTCCAGGAGCAGAAACTTGCAGTTTAGAAAGGGAAACTGTAGAGTTTTAATCTTGCTAATGTTTCCAAAGGCCACGGAGTCACTGCAGAGGCTGTGGAGCAGCTAACAGAGGTGTGCAGGGCTGTGTGAGAGCCCCAGCACGCAGACAGCAGCTGGTGTCAACTTCCTTGACCCTTCTGTTGGCAGCATTGTTCCTAAAAGACACTGCCTCTAAGGTGATGTCTCAGCATTGCATTCTTAATTAGTTGATTTTTTTGACAGTGGTGCTGCTTCTTAGCTATAATACAGTAGATGAAAGACCTTTAAAGATACCGCGTGTGACACAGTTTAATTTGGCTAAAAGATAAGGGGTTTTTTAAGAAAAATGACAACTATATGAATTCATTCAGTAGAATGGGAGGTAAAGTGGCAATTAAAAACAAGTCAGAAAGAAAGTAAAAGGTTTATTTTAAAGTTAAATTTCTTAGAAAAATAATGATGTTCTCTTTTTTACAAGGATATCACCATAGGTTTTATCCTAAAAATTAGCATCCAGTGATGAGAGAATACAAATGCAATTCACTGTGAAGGAATACTCATACGCTGATATTTTTCGTCTGGATTTTTTTGTTGTTTGCATTTGAATTTTTCCCTATACCTATGTTCAAATGTATTTTTGCATCCCACATAAAAATATGATAACCTTTCTGATAAGAAAAGTATCTCATATGTGATTTAATATAATTCTGAGAAGAATGACTTTGACCAATTGGCGTAGTGGCTCACTGCACTAGTGAACAAGGGTTTCTGCATCCACTGGTCCACAGTCTGAGTGCTATGCAGGCTGAATAAGGAGATGAATTTAAAATGTGTAAATGACAAGTTTGAAACTTGACTGAATCAGACAAAAGATGCTATATTTAACACTTTGCCCTCTAGTTTTAGACCACCTTCTTTTTAGTCAGCTGAACAGAATACTTACAAGTGGCTTACAATTCTCTTTGAGCTGTTCAATTTTTCCTGCATCTAGAACTGAAAACATTAAAAAGTGGGTGATGATAATTAAGGTCAAAATATATCTAAATATACTGTAGGAAGATTCGTAATTAATGACAAGATAGAAAGAGTAAAAATTAATGGGAAGAAGTTTTGAAGACCAGCATGTGAAAACACTGGTAATTTACACAATATTATAGAAAGCTAATCAAATATTACTCGATTCATCTTTGATCCTTCTGAAATATTCCTTAGGGCCTGCTCAGTACAGTACATCAGTCACCTCCTTATTTGACTAAGGGGGAGTGTGGCCTTTTTATTTTATTTATATTTTAAAATATAGAAAATATCACACCACAGTAAAGCAATCAACCAGTAGCCTATGTGCTCCAGTAACTGGAAAAGATAGAAAGTCAGTGAGTAGATAATTATTCAAGGTCAAACCTTTCTAGTGTGGTGCCAGAAAAAAGCAAACAGTGAGGGTTAGCCAATACTTCACAAACACTTGTTTAAGGATTTCCTAATTACTATAAGTGGTTCCTCTGGCCCTGGCACTTAAAAAGGCAGCTGTATATGCATGATGTCATCCCTGCTGCCCATTATCTCTGCTGTAAATTTAGAGGATTAAGAAGCAAGCAAGGCTAAATAGTCAAAATAATCATGATTTTTCATGTTTCCTGCCATTAAAAATTAATTACAGAAAAAAAGACAAATTTAAAACTTGGATGCAATTAACTACTTAAATATATTTGAACATTTTTGCCCAAAAATCAGAAAAATGTTTAAAGATTACAAGTATGCAGCATGGCTACAGCTCCATAATTAAAACACAGCTCCTCAAATATTTCCTTTCCTTTGTTTCTAGAAAAACTCACTAACCTTTTTCACACTTAAAAAAATATTAGCTTATCAAGTGCCACAATGTAGAGGCCCAGAGATTGTCACACACAGCCACTTTGCCAGTCCTGCTCTCTGCCTGTGTGGGAAGTTCTGAGAAATTAACTCTTCTGCTGCTGTCCCTTCCTCTTATTTTCTATTAGGGGAAGCTGCTCCTCAGCACTGGTCATTTCTATGTTCACCTTCTATTTGTCCTTGAAACAGGAGCCAGTGAAAGTTGTGCTCCTGATCTGACATTGTCAACTCTCACAGCCTCAGTCTTTGGTGTCATTATTGCATGGTCGCTGTCTTCTTTGGTTTTTTCCTCCTATTTCCCTTAATTTACAACTACATTCCAGGTTACCATTTGTCTGGTAAAATTCCCCTCCTGCTTGTCCATTTGTAGCAGAAGTATCTGATTGCTGCCAGGAATATTCTGTTTTAATAACACCTTAGAAGCTCATGTCAACACTATAAGTCAATTTCTTCCGCAGTGTTGTCTAGCTCAAGCTGGATTTGTCCTTTTGTCTGAAGCTTCAGCTATAGCTACCAGTCATCAAGTTAACTTCTGTACTATACTATGTTTCCTACCTAGTGAAAAAGCACTTTTCTTGGATCAAACTTATTTTACATCTCAAAACTAACATTATAATTTCCTAGCCTTTCCGATCTGCGTAGCTTCTACCACCATCTTTTTTAGCCACGTGGTCTCTTTTTACCACGATTCTCGCTCCTGGTGGTTGTGAAGTTGGATGTTGTCTCCAACCATATGGAATGTCCAGTGGTGGTCATCTTGGTAATATTGGCCTAGGACACATTACTTGGTCTGGGTCTTGCATGAGAAACACTCCATTTTTAATGCAGGAGGTTCTGTCAATTTGTATTTGAGTATCTTCTACCAACTAAAAATAATTTTGTGCTGTTCCTATACAAAGATGAGGTGTTCTTGAAATCCGAAGCTTCTATTTTAAGTCCAGATTCTGCATCCATACTGGTGCACACCCACCTCATCAGGAGCAGTGTGGGACATTCACAGTAGACCACTCACCACTTCCCTTTTCACAAGTGACACTGGGCAGTGCCTGCACACAGATACCCTTCCACCTGCCCATGGAAATCCTGGGAACACTGTCCACTGCAGCACAGAGAAGGGACAAAGACACAGAGAGCTGTGGCTGCATATTCACCAGATCCACTGAAGCCCCTGGAAGCTTTTCTGTTACCTTCCAAGAGTTACGGGTCAAACTAGAAATCAATTTCTAGAAATGAATGAGATGGCTGAGGAGTAAGTTTCAGAAACAACCCAAATAAGCCATCTTTATTCCATCTTGCACTAAAAGCCATCTTGCTTCCTCAGACAGCAGCACATGCAGCTTTTGCAGAGCCCAGCCATCCTCCTGGCCGTACTCTTGTGCTCATGGTAACTTGGCAAAACGGAAACACAGGGAAAGGAATGCTGCCATGTTTGAGTATGGAAACTAAATGTCTTGCACAGATGCACATGCCATAAGGGAATGTTAGACCTAGTCTGACCTTCTGTACCACAGAGACTATAAAACATCATCCAGCTTCCTCGTGCCCTGCTTTGATGAGATGCACGTACAAATACAAATGGGAAAACACTTACATATAAGCTTTAGGACATGTTATGCACCGAAACACTCCAGCTTTTTATACTCTTTCAACATACAAAATTGTCTCTACAACAAAAAGTCATACTTCTCAAGCTGACAGAAAACATATTTCTAATAATAAATATTCTGCCTATGGAGAAGCTGTAGGATACGTGTATTTCATCGTTTCATGGCTCTAGTGCCTACCCTGTCACCGTCTTTGATGTCATTGCTGCTCCTTCTCTCTCTCTAGGAACACAGCCAGTATCCTTCCTGCCCCAGGGCCATGATCCCAGTCTGGTCAGACAGCTCTGGAAGCAGTCAGTGCACTGGACAAGGACCATGAGCATTTGCTGAGACCTAAAGGTGAACCAACAGACTTCTCCCCATTGTGGCAGAGTGGCGGCAAATGGAAAACCGAAGGGTGAGAAGGAGGCAGCAAACCCAGCTGAGCTCTGCTCAGACAAGAGCTCCAGCACAGGATCCCTTTATGTAGACAACAGCTGAACAGTAAATACTGATGGAGAGAACAGAAAATATGGGGGCACGGAAGTAATGGAGGCAGGTGTGCAAGTAGGAACAGGAGATAACACAAAAAGCATTGTGGAAAAGAGGAGATGTACAGGGGTCAGAGAGCTGAAACTTGACTGAAAAAGTAAGCACAGGCCATGGAAACTATTCCACATTGAAAAACAGGGGCAAGGGGGAGATGTGAGATCAACTGATATCATCTATCACTAAATAGACATATTTAAGGTGATACTATTTGAGGCTGAGCAACATAAGAACATTCAAGTACAGAAGAATATAGAATAAGTTGTTCCTGCCCTAAGGAAAATAGAAATTATTCATTCTGGTGCAGTTCTGTTCAGACACATCTGAGGCAGAGGAAGGATCTGTCCAAGTACTACCCCTCCATCCCCTCTGCTTAGTTCCTCCTTGAACAACCACAACGGTCCTGCTAATGGAGCTATACCTTGCCAAAAACAGCAACAGGTGAAGAATAGGGGAGAAAGAGGCATATTAACACAGCGAAGTGGTATTAAGAAAAACCAGATCTTTGTCTGTGATTTGGTGTGAGTTATGCCTCAGAAAAGATACATTTCCTGGTAAATTCACACTGTGAATTTAGGGTGTGTGGAACTGCTTTAGCCATCACCCAGAGGTCAAGAACAGTGCAATGAAGGGCATAAACCAGCACAGCAAGGATGATTTTTATGGTGCATAAACAGAATGAGTAAGATTCCATGCTTCCTCATGGAGAATAAGAAACAGAAAGTTTTATGCTATAATCAGCCTTTGCAAAATGACACGTTTTCAATCCAGCATCCAAACTATTTAGCTTTTCCCTTTGCCTTCTCTGACTTTGTATCTCTGTGTCGTACCATCACTCTTTGGTATCTTAATGGATGCCGTTTTGGCAGAAAATAATTTACTCTGAAAAAATTCTGCACCAGCATTAGCTGAGCTGAAAAATAACCTCTTAAAAAACCCATATCACATGAAATAAGCAGATTTTGAAATTCTACAGTTCGTGCCATAAGAGTAATATAATAGCAAAATTAAGAGGCTTTTTTATTTATAAGTAACTGCTTTCTTCTACCTTTTATAATGTCCACCTCTTAGCATAACAAAGCTTTTCATAGCTTACTAATGGCTCCCTGTCACTAGTGCTGAGAACTATTATCACTGCGCTGCCCCTTCACATGGGCCTTTCAAACATCACTGTTTCACTTAATTCTTTCACCTCCTTCAGTTCAAATGCAATAAAAACCTTTCACTGGCTGACAACTAGAAAGGCAGAACAGCCTCCAACTGCTGTATAATTCAGGAGGGCTCTTTCTCATTTTAATTGGCTGCCTAATTGGAATGTTTATGGGTTCTGCGATAGCTTGGGATGAAAAGGCAGGGTGAGCAATTATGTGCTCAGCATTCCTATCTGGCAGAGTTAATAGTTTTTTTTGAAAAAAAGCTAAAGTTCACTGGAATGCCATGTTTTTGTTCTCTAAGAAATACCTTGATTTGAAACAATGTAATCCCCAAGTCAGAAATTATGTCAAGCTGTGCTTACCCAGTAGCAAGTTTGAGCTTTTGGAAGCCTCTTTGCTCCTTTTTGATGTTAGCATAACATGAAGAACAGGAGGCTATCTGGTGGCTGTCAAGTTTTTAACTGCTTGCTCTCTCACTGGCTGGAGATAAGATGTAAGCAGAGCACTTGATGGACTTGATTAATTCTCTGGAACGAAGGTTTGTCTTTCTTGGCTCAATGAATGACTTCATTCTAGTAGATGAGGTCACCCAAGTCAAGGCAATAAAGTTTCTGATATTCACATGAAAGCCAGTTTTCAAAGCTGCCAGCCCCTAAAAAGGGAAGCAAGTGTTTTCTCATTTACCTACGTTCTAGTGGCAACATCCAGCCTGCTGCCCTATCTATCCTCTCCAGCACAGGACTGTGCCTCAGCGGAAGAGCAGTTCTAACACAAGATGAGATTTAAAGAAAAGGAAACAAAAAGACACACTCTGTTTGAAGCAACAAAGATTTTTGTCAAGTGATTTGTCAAAATGCCAACAGGAAGAGAAAAATTTCTTACCAGCTTTTTAGCCTGACCGGTACAGTTTCATTTCCTCCCCCCTTCCCTCCCATGCTGTGACACTCCAGCTGCAAACCTCTGGGGCCAAAGAGCAGCTTTGTGGTCCCCTATACAGTGCATGGTGCAGTTGCTCTTGTATTTCAGAGTGAGAGAAGCCAAGTCCTGCAAACGCAAGGAGGAAACATGGAAGGATGCTGTGCTCTTTGGGACACTTGTACCCTGCATGCTTTAAGGACAAGTTTATGGACTGTCCTTCACAAAGCAGACCAGTCTTTGCTTTTCCTTTGTCTCTTTTAATAAACACCATTTAGTTTAAAAACAGGAAAAACTAGTGAAAAGGGCTGACTTGCTTTGTAAAGTTTCAAATTATCGCAACAGTTTGTGCAAAGAGGTCTATTAATCTTACCCTTTTTGCTTTTCAAAACCATGCAAATGATAAGTAGTCCCTCCAGTACTCACTACAGCCTAGCAAGTGCAGTAAACAACAATGCAGTCTAATCTGATGTACAGATTTGTTTTTTCAGAGAACCTGAAAATCCTTGGTCTAGTATGAAGGACTCTACCTCGTTCTATGCTCCTTCTTCCCAGTTAAATTGTGTCCTTGCCTCTAAGTAACAGAGCTCTCATAGTCCTGTGGATTATTAGGGTTGTTTTTCTAGTGTTTGAAGCTTCTTTCTAACCTGTACTTCTGTTCCTGTGCCGCAATTTTCCAGCATGCGCAGTTACAGCTGGAGCATGGGGATGATGACAGGAGCATCCATCTCAGGCACGAGTGCAACCAAAATGCCAACCACAGCACATCTGCCAGATCCCTTCCAGCTGGTGCTGCCACACAAGAAAAGGATGCAAGCTACAGAGGTTTTGAGGCACTGTGGTTTTCTTTCTAAATGCTTTCATAGGTACCATGGAGAAATTAGAAGGCAGTTTAAATGTTCTCATTAAACTGTGGAGGCAGAGTTTTACCCCAGGTTTTATTGCCATCTGGAGCCTGGAAACCTGTGGAAGCAGTGCCTTGTTTGGAAGGTCAGAAGCCTGTACCACATCAGACAGCCCAGCTCTGCCTAGAACATACTTAGGAAATGTTGATTTGGTGCATGCCAGGAGAGATTTCTGGCCACAATAGCTCTTAAGAAATTCTCTCCAAAGGACTCATTTGCAGATTCACATACATCAGTTCAACATCCAAATGACACAAAAATGAAATACAACAAGTCATATCCTTGCCACTATACATGTAGTTAACCTGTAAGAAGGCTGTCAAGCAAGCAAATAACACTTTCAAATAAGCTGTCAAGTAAACAACACCCGCTTTTAAACTAATCTTTGTTCACATTTACCTAAAGATCATAACTTGCTGATACTAAGAATTTCAGAGGAAAAATCTAATTGCTCAGGATGTCCATCTCATTTTATGGGCAAAGGCGATTCAGAAAAACCCATATGTTTGGTAAGTGTCCAAACATGTGGACGCTTATGCAAACCAACAATTCTTTGAAGTATGCTACTTTCTAAAGTCTAGGCTGAAACTTAAACTTAATAATCAACAAAACGGGCAGAGCTAAGGCAGAAACTCTCTGCTAAACTCTGCAGGACTGGGATATGAGAGGAGGCGTCTCTCTGAAGTGACATTATAGGCTCAGATGTGTTGTAAGAGAATAAGAGTCTGTCTTAAGATGGCCTGTAGACCCTGTGAACTTCCTTGTTTCGTGACTTTAAAGCAAGAAGAAAAATAAATAATGAAACATATTAAAGTCATTATTGTAGCTGTGTGCACCTTCTGAAGGTTTGGATTTTTAAAAGCTCCAACCTTTGAAAAAAGTGCTCAGTGAAATTAAAGGCAGCAAATCTACACTGAACTGTATTTTTATATACTACCAAATTTACATGTGGAACTCATTGTCACAAGATATTATTAAAGCCAAGAGCTTAGCAGGATTCAAAAAGGCTTAGACATTTATGTGAATAATAAGAACATCTACAGTTAGACCAGAAAGGAAAAAGACATTTATAAGTGACTCTAAAATTCAGAGTTGAGGGCATAGGCCAATTGCTAGATGCATTGGTTTAGGGAGAAAATCCCTAACTGACACTTTTTCCATAGCTGTCCACTTCTTTGCACCTTTTTGTAAGCATCTGGTACAGACCAATGTCAGAGGGACCATCCAAATCTGAGCCAGTCCAGCAGGTGTTATGTTCAAAACATAAAACTCTTTATTATGTAAAGCTGTCATGAAATATTTTGAAAAGACTGCCTATTCCTTGCCTAATCCTATAGCATTTGGCAGCTCTTAAAAAGGGTAATGGATATTCCACAGTACTTTGTATATCCACAAGAAGAGGGCGGTTATTTGCAATATTTTCTTATGGTTTGTGCCAGGACCTTTTCCCCTTTATGTGGCATCACACTCCACGGGTCCGTATGGACATTCCATCCCAAACGAAACACTGTTCTACAAAACCTCTGGAGTTTCACAACACCACTGAAAAATCCCATGATTGGAAGCATGAGACACCACTCCCAAATCCCAGTAGAGTCAGAAACTGGGAGTGCTGAAGGAATCTGCAATTGTAAGCAAAGCCTTACAAGTGCTAAGGATCGACACTGCAGAAAAGGTCAAATGAATGAGCGCTGTGAGGCCGTGAAATTATCTACTTCCATCTGTTAAACACCTGAGAGACACTGATATCACTAACGATCTGTAAATGCATATCGACACAAACACAGCATTTGCTACTAAGAAGTGTGTGTTTGTGTGTACAGGAGGAAAATTGAGGCCTCTCTGCTTTCTCCATAAACTTTGCCTGTCTTATTCTAGCCATCATAGTTTGATCTTTGCTGATGTTTATTAAGTTTAAATATCAAATAAAGTGATTTTTCTGCTTGGAATAAAATATCAGGAATGTGATAACATATTCAGAAGAAAAGTCAAAATGACCCTTAAATAAGGAATGCATAAACTCCTAGAATTAAATTTATGCTACTTAGCATCACATTAAAAATATTCAAAATATAAATCAAAATTCAAGGGTATAACTTATATTCAATTTCAAATTTATGGCATTTTAAAATAGGATGATTTCCTTAAATGTGCAATAAATTTGGTTTTGTGGAATTGCACATGCCACCTTATCATGACAGTTGCTTTATCTACACAGTCCACTGAAGCCTAGTCACTTTATATAATCTGAATTCACAAATCAACTGTCGTCTTCACTTCACTGATTCATTGCTGATGGGCCTTTCACAAGGTAAAAAATCCTTTCCAAGTTGACAAGAGTAATAAATGGAGAGGTGAGAGCTGCCTCTCCATCCTGCTGTTCTATTGTGCTGCCGATAGTGACACATGGCAGAATAAGCTCATAAACCAACCTCATCTTTTGACCTCTGCAGAGCAAACGGAAACAGAGGGGCATTTATGATGATGACTATATTTAAAGACCAATAATGACTAGATGAGCCTCTGAAATCTAACTAGCTCAAGCAAAGCTTGGAAAAATGTGATGATTTTGTGTATTTAATATGGTGAAAAACTGTTAAAAATACAGCTATGAAACTTTTGGAATAACCTAGAGTACAACTAAGCTGCATCAGGTTATAAGATACTTACAACTATCCTATATACACAAGAGAAATCTTGAAAGGATTAGTGAAACTGTAATTGGACTTTTTTTTTTAAAATATTGTTCCAGATTAGGCAGAAACAACACACAAATCAACAACCGAACCAGAACAGAATGGCGTTCTAGGAATAACCAAACCTTTTTAAGTTAGAAGACTTTCTTTGACCAGTGCTGCTCAGGAGAGAAAGGACAGGTGAACTAAAAATGCATATGGCCTTATACTATCCTTTTCAAGTATTGTAGTAGTGAATTTTGATTTATTAGGGATATTGTCTTTTCAGGAACAAACGCTAGTGATTAAACTTCAACCACCTCATTATTTGCCCTCTCTAGTGAGGACACAAACTCCATTACCATCTGAACATGCCTGGGAATATAGACACACCTGGTTAAAAGTATACTCTGGCTGCCCTCCCTCTGCACACCCCTCCGCCCCCTCCAAAAAAAAAGCCACAACAAAACAGAATAAAATCTATTTCCTCAGAAACACTGGTCTCTATTATTATATTATGATAGGGTGATGTGCTCTAGCTCCTCACTGAATCCGTCTCAAAATCCCCCCAAACGCCAAACACCACCGCTTCTATTTTTATTGATACGGCTCTGCTGAAGCTGTGTTTGGAGCTGGGTCAGTTTTTGGGTAGAGCTCAGGATCTGGGTTACAAGCAACAGCCAGGCTAGAGGTCATATTCCAGTTAGGTAGCTCTGAAACCTCATGAACTCAGGACTGAGAATTAACAAAAATAAACTGAATTCGAGGAATTCCAGCATCGACCACAATTCCCCTCTTCTATCTTGTTGTGGCAGCAGTTTAATTTCGCTACCCAGCTCTGAGTTGTCCCTCATCAAATGCCACAATTTACCGTGCCGGGCCACTCCAGAAAGTTTGTAAGGTGAAGGTCTTTGTAAGCAAAAAAAAAAGAAGGTTTTCTTGGGGGGGGTTGTTTCTTTTTTTCCCCAAAAACACTTGCCTTCACAGAAGTATGTAAAACTCAGCTGTTCACGCTGATTATCTCAGGCAGTATCAGTTGGCTTAGTTTGAAAATCAGGTGTACTGCTTCATAATTAAATTATTCAACAAAACCTGGAGTATAAAGCATTCTCCTAAAACCTAATTAAGAGTATGATTTGATAAAAGCACATTCTGCAGTTTTAGTTTACATTCCCATATGAGTGGGAGTGTCATTATTTCATGCTTTACACATTTGAGGTTTCACAGGCTTGTTTGGTCTTTTTGTTTGGTTGGGGTTTTTTTCCACCTTTCCTTTCCCAAAGGTGATTTTGAATTATATAAAGAAGTACTCCAAGCTTAGATCACATCAATTCATTAAATGTTGGCAACATTTTGTTCTGATTAAAAAAAAACAAAACAAAAAACCAAAAGACATCCCCCTAAAAACAAACAGAAAACCCACCAAAAAAAACCCCAAACAACAACAAAACTCCCCAAATCCACAACTCCCTAAAAATACCCCTCAACAAATAAACCAACCCTCAACAAATGTAAGAGAAAGACATCATAAAAAGAGCACTATTTCAAAAGCTGGCCCTTGTTCAAGCTGCATATGGTCACATAATCTTTTAAAACACACGATTCAAGTCTCAATTTAATTATGTAATAGCACAAATGGAATTACACTGCAGATGAAGTGCAGTATTTCAGCTCAAACACTCACTGGAGCTGTGTGACTGACCCAAGCTTATTTCATTTGGCCATTGTATTAGAGGGCTTAATCTGAATGCAAGCACACGTAGCAAACAACAATTTCAATGCAATACCTTCTCCTCTCGATCCAAATTTTAATACAGGCTGGGCCAGCTTATGAAGATAATTTGTCAGGCAGCTTGCAAAGATTATGACAATGTGATATTAACAAGTATTTTTCTTGAATTGTTTTATTTGCCATATATACTCGTGTGTCTGCTTAAAAATGCAGATTCATCTTTTTCCCATGTAAGTAGGTGTGTCCTTTAAGTGGCAGATACTTATAGTAAGGTCTTGGGGAGCAACTGGAGAACCAAGAATTTTCTCTTTCAACAAACTGGGAATGCAAAATCCCGACTAGCTCATTCCTCGAGACTTGTGTACTTTCTGTGCTGCAACAACGGGCACTTTTCCCACCTCTCCATTACGGATCCTCACTTCCTCTCCAAATGGTTCTGCTAGAGGCCTGTGAAAACTGTGGGTAGGGAGCAGAGATGGACTGATCCATCTCTCACTTTGGTAGAAGAAGGAGGACGTGAAGCTTCACAACTCAGAGACTTTGCTGAGCTGAAAGGCCTTAGAGAATAAGTGGGGATGGATCATACATACACCCTGTTAGGGTACATTACACCAATAACACTTTACTTTTGTTTAGATAGCAATTATAGCTGCTGTATCTAACCGTTATTGTAAAAAAAATTAAGAACATAGTCTTATTAGGCTTTTATGATGTACGTGTACATCATAGCTTGCAGAAGCATTCCCGCTAGCCACATCAAAGTGAAAGACAAAGCAACACAAGATTTAGATTACAAACATGATTCTACACTGTACAAAGAAAGATACCTCTCACAGAGGCTGCACAGTACAGACCTCAATATACAGGGCATGGCAACCTCATCATCACTGAGTCACTCACATGCTACAGAAATGGGCTCTACCTAGAACAGCTAAGGAAGATCAAGAAAAAAGCCCCAAGCCAGAGAAGAACAAGGTTCTCCTTTTTTAGCCTACCAAAACAAAGCAGTGTGGATAACATCTGTAAATACCACTGCGGAGAGAGGTGTGAAAGAAATGAGGCTCTAGGGAGGAAAAAGAATCACTTAATTGAAAGAACCAAGTACCAATCACCAATTAGAAATGCCAGGAAACTGGAAATTAGAAAAAGGTCATTAACCAGCAAAGTTGTGAGATCCTGAAACAGCTGCCAATGAAGGGGGGGGCGGGGCACAAGAAACCAGTTTGAGGTTCAAGTGGAACTTGAAAAATAGAGGCGGGGTTTACATCGTGCTATGGCTTTCAGACTTTTTCTGTCTCCTCACCTTGAAGTTTTGAGATATGGATTTTTTTTTGGGCTCTGTCCTTGACTTAAGGAAAAGCTCCTTTCTCTTTTGTAGAAACTTCCACTTCCTTTTAGTGTCATTATGCAACTTTTATAGATAAAGCTCTTTCATATCTATTGCAATTTAGAAGTGAACATAAGATTGAAACGTATTATTTTTTTAAAACTGCACATTTTTTGTTTTCATAGTAGAATGCATCTATAACACCAATGATTACTTCTGTTCCTTGCAGCCGTGTCAACACATCTTCCTTTTATGTCCCTCCTGCCAGTGGTTTATGTGCAGATTAACACAGCCTGTGCTCCCCTTCTCTTCCTTTTCTTATTTCACACCAGCTCTGTTACTCTCCTCTCTCTTTCCTAGCACCCTGCAATGAAGATCTGCTTTCTATACATCCTCATTGCCCCACACCACTGTCCCTCATCCTCAATCCCACGTTTCCTTCTGCACTGTTTTACCTCTGTGCAATAGCTTTATTGCACCATGTGATCTGTTCTTTCCCCACCAGCATTTCCTATTTCTCTTTCTACAGAGAGGACAGCTAAACATGCATGAAACCCATTTAGACAACTGAAAAATATGACACATATCCAAGCACAGCTCATGCATTCAGCAGGATTCTGAACTGTAAATTATTAAACTAAAAAACATCCTCTAACAAACTGAGCAGAATAGGCTGCCTCCCTTTCTCCTCAGATGTTTTCCCTATCCCATGAGGAGAAAGTACCATCTCCATGACATAGACGTTATTTGCTCCCCTCTAGGATCTTCAGGGAATCAGGTACTAGAAAGGTCATACATTTGTTCAGGGTAGAAAAGACTTTTAATATTATTGAGTTATTGTTATCTAACCATTAACCCAGCACTGCCAGTTCCAGCAATAAACCGTGTCCTTCAGTGCCACATTTACGTGTCTTTTAAATACTGCCAGGGATTGGTAACTCAACCACTTCCCTGGGCAGCTTTTCCAATGCTTGACTAGTCTTGATGAAATCTAGAGAGGTGATACAATATTAAGGATTACTATTATACAGGTGACAGAGAAGCCAAAATATTTCCATTGGAGGCTTCTCAACAAAATGTCTACAAGGCAAGACTCCACAATACCCAAATGCAGCAAGATGCACACTGCCTCTTATCATCTTCATGAGTTTCTTGGTGCCTTAGATAATCTAGTTAATTTTTTCTTATACCTCTCATGCACTTCCTTTTAGTCAAAAAGTTTTTAAGTATGTAGCATGAGGCACAGTGAGGACAAAGTCATTTGACTAACAAACAGATGGTCATTAAGAAAGGTAGGAGGAAATCTCTCAGGATTGTGAACCTCTCTCCCCCTTAGGTTTACCAACATGACCCTTCCCTCATCCATGGTTTCAAAGCCACGCTTAGATGTGTCATCCACAAATGTATTCTCATCGTACCATCCAGATATTTAATTTCCAAATAAAAAGACTTAACGTTAAATACCAAAAAAATTCTACATACCATTTATGTAGAATGCCAGTCACAGGGAAGTTAAACCTGGGCACAGCATCCCACCTGATGCTTCATACAGCTTGGTAAAAAAAATGCCACTGCAGCAAAGGAATCTAAAAATAACCTTCTTGAAAGCTGCAAATGCAAACAACCTACTCCTGCTCACAACATCAATATAATCAAGTTCTCTTTGATTACATGGGATGCTGTAATCATAGCCCTCTGAGAATTTTTTTGGCTACTTTCAAAAATGTCTGAAATTTACTCTGTAAAATTAATGCACAGAATCTGAAAATTCTACCTTAGCAAATACAAAAGACCATTTGATTAGCTACAAATAAAAGCCCCTTGAGCTAAAATGAATAAGGTTTAAGCTACTTCAAATTATTTTCCTGCCTGATAAAGCCATTATCACATTTAGAGCGTTTACAATGCAGAACTACATTCCTTTGATCATCTTATAAAATTAATTGATCTTGCTTATCTATTGTACTATTTTAAATCATTTTAATTGAGGACATTAGGAGAAGTAATGGTAACAACCAATGCATTTATTAGCTACTGACGTTCCAGGCAGCAATGTCATTTTCATAATCTGAATTTCTCTATAACGAAATTCCATTCTTAATGGAATTTACATATAGATCACCCCCAGCCACAAATAATTTACTGTTACTTTAAGTCCTAAAGGACAGGCAGAAAAACTGTGAAAAATCACTCCAGCCATACTTAATTTTAATTATTCTTTAAAATCAGATAGAGACCCTGAAGTTAAATTCTCATAATTAAGTAGAAATTAAAAGTTTCTAAAAGCCTTATTTTCAACTCCAATTTTAAATGCAAATGAACACATAAGAAAACTGTCCCATGAAGAACTGAGTAATGTTCATCTACAATGTTTTGTTCCGCAGCCCCAGCTATCCTCCACCACCCAGAGTCCCATGGAGATCCTCACTTGGTTAAAGGCTACAAAAGGCTGAGTGCAAGATTCCATTATTAACCGAAGTCCTGACTATTGTCAGTGCTGCTCCTGTCAGTGCCTGCAGAACCGCCTGTCTCACTTTGAAACAGTCCTAATGTTTCCATGGTAGACTGTGAGTTTGTGTGATCCACTGTGCCACAGATCAACTGAACCCCTTCAAAAGAGAAAGGTGACTTTCCTTCCTAGTAAAGGAATGTTCCGTTGCCCATGTGGCTGAAATCACTGTTGACACAAACTGAATTTTTCCTGTGCTAAAGATACCCTTGAAAATATGCTTCATCTCCAGCCTTAAGTCATCTGCCTGACCCACTGGGTTCTAAAATTAAAGAATACATACTCATTTAGTCAAGTTAAATGTGAGTTTCAGCAGCACAAAAGCAAAGTTTAGATATGCTGCACAAAAGCACACACAAATGATTGTGCCAGCGTGTCACTGCACGCTTGGGAAATACGTTCAATCCTCTTTGCCATGAAGCTGTTGCACTACTCCAGGCAAATCACTCAGGTCATGTCTATGCTGACAATTGCCATGGCCCCGCTTCCAGGACCACTGGCCTTCTCTGCTATCTCCTCTTTTTGTCAGCCTCTCTGGACAATGTCTGCTTCAGCCCCAAAGTACCTGCTGATCTTAAGGAAGAAGACGTACTGCCTTCTTCCTTCTTGCCTCCTGCCTTTTCAGGTCAGTAATTCCTATTCCCTGTTCCTTGTCCTGCTGCAGCTCCATCTCTCTTCTCCACTGCCAAAAGAAACAATTCTAGGGAGAAGACAAGCCAGCAGACAGTGGCTCAGACAACTGACACAAACTAGCAGCATAATTGAGGTGTCCGATACAGGCTACAAAATCCTACAACGCATGAAGAAGACTAGTTTTGTGAGTGTGGTGATGCAGGAGACTAAGGTTAGGATAGATGCACCATTTTTCAATTTCCAAATTATGAAATGAAGGCAATAACACTTGCTGGACTGTAAATACATTATGTACCAGCTTTAGGTTCTCAGTTACATTCTGATTTTGACTGTCTTTGCAAAAGTAAAGAAGCAATTCTATCTAAGTGGTTTATTGTGGTAACTTCTCAGACTGAGTTCTGTGGGATAGATGCTCCTATGTGGTAGGAGCAATGTGTCAGTCACTGCTGTGTGAGCATTGAGATTGCTATAATGAGACAGTAGCACGTGGAAGGTTTGCCTTTACCTGAGACAAGGCTGAACATATCAGCTGCTTATGATTTGACGGCATTAAATAAATTTTAAAAAAAAGAAAAAGAAAAGAAAAACATTTAAAAAATAATGAAAAGGTGGGTCAGCTAGCAGCAAGATGTAAATCTGCAGCTAGGTTGGAATAAGCAGCCCTTGTCCATGCTGATAACTAGTCTACACCAGAGGAAACCCCTCAGTAGTGGGCTCAGAAGAGAGAAGTGAGGAACCTGGTTACAAGCTGAAGAGGTGGGCACACAAGAAATTGCACTATAATATTCACCTCTTTTGTCCTTGGCTGAGACTACAGGCAGCAAATGCTGTGCTGTCCCCACTGGGACTCATCAAAGAGCAAGGGGAGGAAAGAAAAAGAAAAAAGAAAGCTGCAATAAACACTGTAAAGGGAAACTGCCTTTACTTGTTCTGATGACTAGACTTTTTTGTTTCTCTTTACATGGCTTGTAGCAAGTACAAAGCACTGGCATTCCCCTTTATAGAATGGGAAAATGACAGTTAGAAGTAAACACTTGCATTTAAACATACGCAGTGCCAGGACACCATCATATTTTTGCTACAACAGCAAGTCTCTCCTAACATTATTATTAGAGTAATGACTCTGAAAACTAAACTTCTTGCTCATTCACTAAAGTTTGCACAGTTTTAAGATGAAGGTTTTGGTTCAGTGGGTTTGGGGTTTTTTTAAATCTTATTTTGTGTTTTAGCTTCATCCCCAGAGGAACTCCTGAATCAATGGAGTCCCATCACACAAGTACCAGCTCTGCCTTTCCAAGCACTCCAGAGGAAAGGACCCGTTTGATTTCAGGCTACTCTGAGGCCATTTTTAATTCCCACATTCTAAGGTTCTTGGCAGCAGAGGTAAACACAAGGTAAGCAGAGTTGGAAGGCAAAAGGATAAATAAGAATATAAACTGGTTAGATGGATATATTTTGAGAAACTGAAAAGATAAGGAAGTGGAGTCAGTTTGTAACATAGAAAGCAAAACCAAAACTAAAATTACACTAATCAGACCTGAGCAGCTGAGCTCTTAGACTGTGGGTTTTTCATTGTGCTAGTAACCTCCAGTGCACCTTTTCTGTCCCCTTTACAAACCCAGACCTGTATCCTCCCTCTATGGCTCTGGTGTATCTGGTACACTAAATTCAGCTTCTATTACCAAAGAGCCCATTAATAACAACAGCATGAGCTTCCAGGCTGTCAGAACTGTTTTCATTTCAGATTTTTCTCTTGTTGAAACAGCAAAGAGTCTAAAACAATGCAGCTATGTCTCCCTCTAGTTTATGGTGTATAGTTTAAAAAGCATAGATATGGTTAACCTCTCATTACTACACCCTAAGGCAGTAGAGCTCTGTGTTCAAAATTTCTCAGGGTGTATATTATTAACAACATATTAACATATATATATGTTAATATCTATTGTTTATTGTATATTAATAACATATTCCTAACACAGAGATTGATAAAAAACTACTGTACTTGTTTCGTTAGGGAAACTTAACACATTGTAGTTCAGTGTAAAAACATAGCCAAGATAAACTACCTCTATTTTATTCACCTGATTTAGGTGAGGTCAACCACTGATGTGAAGGTGAACACTGATCGTACTGAGGTGGTACGTCTTGTGGTAAGTAGTTCAAGTACAAAATCCATTCAGAATTCCATGGCACAATAACCATCACTCCTGTGTCACCTCGTTGGCAATGCCCTTGGGATGGCCAGGATCTCCCTGCCCCAAGCACCTGGCTGCTCCTGAGTGCTCCGCAGCTGACTTCTGGTCTTTGTCTCCAGCTGCCTTGCAAGGTGGCAACAAATACCACTCTCCAATGGCTCCCTCAAACTCAGCATTCAAAGGTTTGTTTTAAAGACCCCTGAAATCTGAAGACATCTCTTACTCAGTATAAGTAACCCATTAACTTAATTAGCTCTATCAGCAACTGTTCATTTGGTTTGATTCTTATAGGAGCCAATCCCAGCAAAATGCATCCCAGAATACAAATCATGAGTCAATATGACCATGACACATGATTTTTGTAAGATTTTGTAAGTAACGTAAGATTTTATAAGATTTTAATGAGCAATCCATAACAGAATGCTAGACTTTTCATATGGAAGAATGAAAGGTGATTAAGTCAAAGTCTTCGTCTTTGGAGTCCTCAGGAACGTGAAAAAATGGTATGATGGTAAATGGAGCAGCCTAAAAATTCCCCTAGTCTATGGCAGGAAGTTCTACAATGACACAACTTGTCCTGATACCTGAAGTTTTGATTATCTTGCCAGAAACATGAATACTTAGTCAGGCTTTTCAACAAAGCAAATTTTCCAACAGGCTACTAAATAGTAGATATAAAGGATTTTTTTTTCACCTGGGAAGAAACCTACAATGAAAAGACAGTTAAGGTAGCTCTGATCCCAGACACGGTCCTCCAACAGACCATTCCTGGATTTATGGCATTACTGGTTCTTAAGTTCACACAATGAAATCCCTATCACAGCCCTGGCAAACTCCTGCAGAGGAATCAACCCCAGGCTAGTAACAGTCATGACACGCCTCCAGTGGAATGTGTCTTAACACAACCCTGACGGGTTTTCAGGCTTGCAAAGAAATAATCCTAACGTGAAAAGTATTTAGACAGCTATTAACACGAAGTTCTCTCTGACATGGCTTGACCAAGGAGTGTGGTGTGAATTGAAAGGAGTGACCACCAAAGAGAACGAAGCTGAAGTGTTCCCTTAGAACACCGTTTTGTACTGAGAAAGTTTCCTAGGATGGATGCTAAGATGGAGCTCAGGAACAGTAATGGCAGCACTAACAGATGTTTTAGTTTTATCTATAGACTTAAATCTTCAATATGCACCTTTGTTACATATACCAAACCTCCCATTTGCAAAGTATTTACTAGACACTAATTTCATCAAATCTATGAGCCATATCTTATTTTAATTTTTATTTCTTTGCTTATAAAAAGATCTACAGAGGCGTCAGTATAAGGCAAATCACTTGGATTTGATCTCAGTTTATTTACCAAACAGTAACCTTCAACTTAGATCAGACTAGGTTTGCATGTTTGAGTATCTCACTTGTCTTGCTCTGCCAGCCTCCGTAAGGGTCTAAATCACTAATGCTAGATGTCAGCCAGTGTGGGTGACAATGCATCTGGCACCACCACAGAGTATTTGTACCATGTGGCAAGTCAAGGAAATGCTCTCTCCCTGTTACGGCTGCACGTGCCTTCCTAATCTGTGAGGAAAAGGATTTGAGCTGCTGGAGTACAGGCAAGGAGAGGCGGAAGCACACCTCCCACTCACAGACCCCTCCACGGAACATGGGCCCTTCCAGCGCCTTGCAGCCTTGCTGTCTGGGCAGTCCAGAGAGCTTCAAGGCCTCGTTTGTGTCTCAGGAACAGCACGGAGCCCAGAGTCACCGCCCTCAGCAAACCACACTTGCCCAACTCCTTCCATCAAGGCCTGACATCCCCGAAGTGTCAGCAGAGGCCAGCCGCAGGGCTCCTCCTCAGAGGACACCAGCAGATTGTGTGTGCAGGTGATGGCGGCACTCCCTGAAGCAAGCCAGTGCCAAGCACCTCAGTCAACAGCACACACCTTCCAGGCGTACCTGTGCCACCCCGTTAAACTTGTTGCTCTACTCACACATGCTAGTCAGAAAGAGGAACACAAATAGCCTGCAGAAGAAAATGCAAGTGAAAAGGACAGTGACCCAAACAGAAGCCTGTCTATGTAAATAATCAGGCATAGAGAAAGACAAAAATAAGTCTTTCAAACAAATCTGAACTGCCTCAAGGCTTTATGCTGCCTGTGACAGTCTCTACAGATATTTCCATCCCTTCCTCAACTACAGCAAAGGTTAAAAATATTGGAGTTCTAAGGGGGAAAGTATAAAAAACCCAAGAGCAGGGATGACTGAAGCTGAGCAGCAAGACTCTCACGCCTGACAAATGGGAGGAGGTGCAGCAGGCAGCTCCTCCAGCTCCTCCCCTGCCCACTGCCGCCCACTACTCCTGGTCTTATGACTTGGAACAGTGCATGCAAACCTCCTCTGAAAAATACCTGTGTTACAGTACAGCTCCTACCTTTTCCCTTCCATGATCTTTGGGAATGAAGGGGAAAAAAAATTGTCATATAGATAACACGGCACATGCAATTCAAATGTGGTCTCGTAATGAAGGAGCATCACTGACTGATCCAAAGAGGAACGTCCCAGCAGGGAAAGCAGGCTGTGAAGTTATGTAAATAAAAGGGTCCCAAGGAGGGGCCTCTCATGTGCCCATATGGGAGAAACACTGGTGGGGCAAACACATTCATCTTGTACTGTGATGAGGAGGGGGAGAAACTGCACAGCAATGTAGTTCAAAGGGAGACACACAAAAAATATCCCTCTCCCACCAATGCAACTGCAGTGTTTCTACAATCACAACTGCAAATTTTGTAATAAAATGAGACTTAGAATCATAAATTATATGTAAATTGCTTGTGTATAATTTACAAATACCTAGGGCTAGATATTATTATTCTCTGCATTGATAGTTTTCTGCCAAATGCTCAGATTGCTGCTTTGTAGCTTAGCATCCTCTCTTCTCCTCTGTGACCCCACAAGTGAATACACATACTGTAAAAGAACAATATTTACTTATGACCAAAGGGGGAAATATCCTTGTTATACTGAAAAGCTTATATTTACTATAGGAAACAATAATAATAATAAAAAAGTCTAAATTGCTTTCCTCATAAAAATACTGAAGCAACATGATCTCTGTTTGCCTATGATTAAGGGTGCTTTGTAAACAGATTGTTGTTCATTTCGTGATTCAGACACCATAATACTGCAAGATCGGGGTCTGTTTCAGTCTGAAAATATTTAGCAACCCTACAAGTTAAACACGATACTTATAAATAGAACTTCCTAATTAACGTTTCTCTTTTGTCTGACACTTTATTTGCCTTTTTTTTTTTAATGGATAGCAAGCACAATGACAGCATGGTATTACTCTTGAAATAAACCTGCCAAGACAAAAGCATGTGTCTTGGATTTATTTTTAACAAAAAGAGCAGAAGTAGCATCTTTTCCTGGGGTTTGCTTTTGTTCTGTCTGTAGGTTGTTCTGATAGTAGGTTGATTGGTTCAGTAAAAAACAATAAGTAGAAAATACTTTTTCTGAAGAGATATTCAGTACTTTAACCTGCCCTCTAGACCCAAGCTACATAGAAGATACTTAAGGGTCATTTGTGTTATTTGACAAGTGTTACATCTGGTATGACAGGCAAAGGTACAACCTTAGCACTCATCCAACGGTGCCATTTTGAACCTAACTCCGGTGGCAAAATGTTGGTGGGTTTTTTTAATACAAAGTGTGATAGCTTAGTGCTGAAACATGGATTTCCAGACAGACGATAATATCAAAGTGGCCGTTTGTGATGCCTGAAATCATAACCTCCATGTAAGGCTCAAAGACTCATTCCACGCAAGAGATACATACATAAAACACTGCAGTCATTTATGGATGCCCTTTAGCCCAGATGTCTAAAATTATTTCAGTGAAATACAGCAACCCAAACCCAGGTTTCTGACATTTTACCAAATGATTATATGGGAAACTAAAATTAGATAACTATGTGGATGCTGCAGTCACAAGAATGGCTGTCCTCAGCTGCTGCAGAGACACTTCAGCTCCACGCCACCTTTGCGAAGAAAGAAACGTGGCCTCTTCAGCTTTCCTTGCCTAGGTAGATACTTCCCAATTTCTCCTTCTGATCCATCTCTAAGATACTTTCTAGACATGGAATATAACCCAATAACTCCCCACAAAACCTTGTGTTTCAGCACCCCTGCCGCTTGCCTCCAGCCCACAAACATAAGAAAATTCTTTTTGATGACTGGTCTGAAAAAAACCCCTTGATTCCCAGGGAAATATCTCCACAAACATACTTGCCTTACATATTTTAGGCAATAATTAATTTTAAAAATGTCTTCTTTTTAATAAGCCTGAGCTGTAAGATTTTTTTCACATGTTGTGTAGCCATGGTGGAGTAAACATGGGGACACTCAAGGACAGCCAGGACAGAGGGAAAAAGGTGCATTGCAGCCTGTGCCTGCCTACATAGCTGCATTAAGCTAAGCCACAATCTTGCCTTTAAGCTAATTAATTAACTGCTTTCAACCATAACTGTTTCTTCACAGCTTTCTTAGTCTGGCAGTGATAAATACACAGTAATGATGTTAACAGTTTGGATTTACACAGCTGGTGTAACATACAGAATGGCATTCATATTTATGGACTTGGCAAGGTCCCGAGCCACCCTGCACTAATGTATCACCGCTGAAATCACAGCAACTGGGCAGATTTACACCACTGAGTGATCCGATGACCTACTCGGCATATCAACTCCTATGTGGGCATTAAGCCCAAAAGCAATATTTATATATTCATAAAAGTACATACTCACCAAACAAGCTAAAGGTACTATACTGGAAATCACCTCTCTTCAATTACTGCATGTAATTTTTAATGCTGTTCAAGTTTAATTACAGTGAAGTACTTAACTGGGCTGCAGCTGATTGATCATGTTCTTGACTACTTGTCTCCTTCTCCTCACAACTGCCAGATGGAGGGATCTAGATTAGTTTACACCACATAATGAGAGCTTACTGCTGAAATATGAATGAATATTGCATAGTTCAACTTGACCTGCTTTAACAAACTTTATTTTAAAAAAATCCACCTCTTGCTAATCAAGTCTTTTTATTTGTCTTTCTCAGCTTGCCAGGAATTGCTATGCATTTAGGTATTTTATTTAAAATGGAAATGAAATCATAATACATTAATTTAGTTGATAACCAGATGCATAAAACATGTCAGGTTTGGGGTTTGTGGGGATTTTTAATGTGACCCTGTTTGCACATTGGTTATGTTCTCTCACTCACTTGTCTCTTTGGAGGAACTTTTGAGTTCCTCAGGATTCAGGCTACTAAAAAAAGATGATTGTAATTACAATGTTGCTCATTTGATCCATCTGTGACACAGTTCAAGAGAGAAGGAGAGAGAAGACCATTAAAGAGAATATGTTTCTCTCAAGTCCTGGTATTTATGCTATTTTAAAAATATTTTTTTTCTCCTGTATCCCCTCTCTTCAAAAACGATAAGCAAACACATCCTTAATTTACTCACTTCTAAAAGCTTGGCTAAGCAATGCCCAAAACACGATGGAAAAAAAAAAAAGAAATCTTTTCAGCCAGAACTACAAATCAGTTGTTAGTCTTCAGCATAAATATCAAGATGAGACCTTCTGTCCTAGCTCGGGAGGAATGGAACAGAGACGGAATAGAGTAGAGATCCTTGTATTTCTGCTGTGATTCCAGAAGCAACCTAGAGAGTTTTGCAAGGCATAAAGTGTTAACAGCTCCTACAGCTTCAGACAAGTACGTGTTAGTTGTAACATGTTTGAAATAAATTAAAAGTTAACCTCACATCTGCAGCAGCCTAAGTGCATTACACAAGCCTACATGCATGAATTTAGCTTTGGAGAGAGCTTCATAAATTCTGGATGAAGGAGCAAGAAATAGGCCAGTTTGGAGCTTGCTGGGAAGGAGCCATGATGAAAAATATTGAATTTAACCTGTAGTGGCAGAGGCATGGCTGCAATCCACAGCAGAGGGTCACTGTGGAAAAGCAGAGGAGCTGGGATGGGCGCATACCAAGGACCAAGCAAGTGCTGTTCTACAAGCAAAGCAAAGACAAGGGTGCTAAGAGTTACACACTTGTCCCACGAACACAGGTGAACAAGATTCCCAGGCTGATCTTTGAAAATAGATTATCACAGCATTACAAGAAATATTTGGAGGTATAGCTTTGCCTTGCACTGAACACTGCCGAAGTAATTTCATTCTCTTTATTAACATGTGTACAGATTAATTACCAATGTAAAATACAGAATGCCTGAAGAAATGCAATGTGTTTCATTTTCGTGCCTGGTGCAACCTGGTGCACTGATCCCTCCCAGATTGTTGTGTTTTACTGGATGCAACAAAGGAGACTGTAAGCAAAACTATAATTGCAAAACCTTTCAACTGCTTGGAGAAAAGAACAAGAGAGCAGTCAGCACAAGTTTTCCCATACAGTTCAGTTTCATCAAAGCATTTATTGGGAATAACTTCTAGAAGACACAATTTTCAGGAGTATAAATGTGATTTTAAAAAAATTACATGGATAGATGTTTCTTCTGCAAATGTTATTGAGAATGAGCAACTTGCAAAACAGTTTATACATTTTGCTATATAAAACAATCAATTTCAGTACTCCAAAATAAGCAAAGCAGATTTGGCATCTGCCTGTATTCCATTAAATAAATGAGTAAGCAAAGCAGTTGCATAGAAAGTTGTTTAAGATGTATGAAACAATAGACTACAGATAATACTAGAATGGGAGGACAAATCCTTTTCATTTTACAAGGTAGGCAAGTAATTGTTTGTATGAATGGCTGTGTCTATCTGTTAGTGTAACAACTGCCTGCAGAACACATGAAACAAGCTAATAGCAATAATTATCTGGAATTAACAATGAACATAAACATTTCTTTGCACTCCGTAAATAAACAGCAACTGGAGCTTAGTATTCACCAATGGTGCAACCAGAGCATGGCATTCAGCATGATGAAAGGGAATAACCATTCCAAAGAAAGCCATGGAGAAGCTGAGTCTCTCCATTAATAACAAATAGATAATTTGGAGCTTTAATTCCACTGCTTCTAAAGCTGCATGAAAAGACTGGATCACAGCCAAAATGCAATAACCACAATGTCTGCAAATCAAAGAAATAAGCCATCAAGAAACTCAAGTTTTTCTGTACAATGTAATTATCAAACAGTACCAATCCTTCTCACTATCTGAACTTTGAAAAAAAAGATCTTTTAACAAGCACCAGCAAATGGACCAGGATCCGAAAACTGTGAATTCTCTCTGTGTCCCACCACCGCCACGCACAGACTCTGAGAATCAGTTTTACTATGCTTATTTTTGCCACCACCGTAATGAGAAAAGGGTGTCTTTTATGTGAAAAAGGATTAAATACAAGGGCTTTTGTGCCTTTCCTCTATTCGCTTTAGCTCCTTCTCTGTATGGAAGTAGAGAATATCCTGATTCGGTTTTTTCTTCACTACAGCTGCTTGGAGTTTGTAGTTTGCATACTGCTTGCCTGTCTGATTGGAGATGAGCAGGTGTGTGCTGCACTCTCTTCCAATTTACATTCTGTATCTTGAAACAGACCATAACTTGCCATGGGCGTTTGGTTCCAGGACAGAATGCCAAATACAGAACAGGAAGGTTTGCTTCTTAATTGCCTAAGTAAATAAAACTTTCTTGTGAAATATATTACTATAAAAAACATCGATGAAATACCACAGGGTATTTCTACATTTTCCAATCCCCACCCTCAAGAAAATGATAACTGTTGGATTTCCCACACTATCTTAATAGCCAGAATAGTTCTTCCTTTTGGTCGGTTAAAAGCATCATGATGACCAGGAAGAGTTCCTGTAGGATGTCCACGTAGATTCTGTTACTTTGTTTAGGGGGTGTAGGGGAATATAAAGAAATATACTTTGATATGTTGCAACACAGGCTGCAACAAGGAAATTAAATTATTCATTATCTTGATTTTTTAGAAAATTTGTTACTGCAGTGAGGAAACCAATGCCCATGACGTACATCACAAACACACGATGAGTGACACCCTTCAGATGCGCAGCATCAGTCTGGGATGTTGCTCGTATGGTCTGGTATTGATCAGAAATCAAGGTCTGATTTGGATCCTATCTCACATCTGTACACCTGAGGGGCAGTAATGAAGACTACCCAGACTCTCAAGGCAATGGCATCAACTAGTTCTGAAGTTAATCATTTAGTATGGTTCCAGCGCCTGAAACTGGTACATTTTAGGAGTCAAGACACTGTTTGGCTTCATATATTAACACTTCTTCGATTCTATCCACCTTGGCTGTTCATATTAAGAAAAAGTCCATGAAATCTAAATTATGTTGATCAAGATTAAAGCACAGATTTCTTCAGACTCAGCTGTTAACCTACATAGAATCCATCCACAGGACTTGAAGGGCCACAGCAAACATTCCTCACCCTGCTCTATGCCTTGGAGCACAGTATCCCACTTCCAGCAGAGATCTACAGATGTTCTGAGGGTAAAATTAGCACAGCCCAATGAACTGTGCCATCTTCTATTAGCCTAAGACACTGCCTTTGGATGGTACAATAAGATCCTGAAGCAATTTTCCTATACATTTCAAAAGCATTAATCTCTCTCATCACAAATTTGGCAAATTCAAAGTTGGACACAAATCTGAGAACACAACCGCTTATCTCTGTTTATGTTCAGTGCTTTTTATTTTCCCTTTCAAAACCTATTCTTATCTATATAATTACAAAGTTTTCAAACCTATGCTCTTATTTCTGCCATTTTCTGCAGGACAGTCTCCCTGCATTTTATTTCTGCTTTTCACAGATCACCATAACAAGCAAATAATCATTAATTAATCCAACTACGTTGTTGTTATTACAACATGAATTGCAAATAGGATTAATCTCAGCTATGTTAGTAATCTAAAATTTGAGCATCTAGCCTTACCAGTCCCTTGGACATCCAAGTCAATAAAGACAAGCACCTGTAAAATTGAACTGTACTGTGTCTGGGACACCTGAAATGGAGTATTTTGCCCTGCGGAAGTAAGTCTTCCTATTGCTTGACTGTAAAGGAAACCTTGTATCATTGCTTACAAACTCAATTTTAAGGTACATAATATTAGGCAAGATAAATACTACTATTCTCATCTAATCCTTATTTTATTAATTATTTTCTTTGTACCTATACTGAAAAGTTTATTATTCCTGCACATACAGTAAATGTTAGTACTTAGTTTCTTGAACTTCCTTGACCTGAATCAAGTTGGAAAACATTGAAGTTTGTGTTGGAAGAAGTTCCCCATATTCTTATACCACCACTTACTAACAATTATTCAAGTACCGATTAATAATACAGTGTCAAAATACTGCATTACCTGGAAACAGGAATAAATTATGAAATACATCAGTAGTTAATTCAGCTATAATATCTAAAGTATTGTAGAAATGGGGATAAGTTTCGCTAAAGCAATTTTCAGTTGACAGAGATCTGTCAAAGGATTTTTCACTAGAAATGAGCTGGTGGTATAAACAAACTTTTGATCTTTTCTAGGCTTTCATGTTTTTTTCATAGTCTACCCAAATAATATAGAACAGCTTGTACAAATCATTCTATCTTTTGCAATTTGAAATAGCACTGTTTTAAGGAAGAAGACTTTCTGATTAAAAAAAAGAAATTCAAATTGTTCCCAAGTAAGACATTCGTGTTTTAAAGAGGCCATTAGGAATCCCTAATACCACTGTTGCTCTGTGCAACTGTTATTTCTATCGTAAATATGTCACAGGTTTTATTAACCAAGAGAAATGTGTGGTAGTTTTACCAGCTGTAGAGGATACTGTGAAATAGTTCCATTGAACCAATTAAGTCATATTTATAATGTCTTTTTCCCCCATTCTAAAGGGCTTTTCAGTAAAATTATTTTCACACCTATTTTTTAAAAGATAGAAAAAGAATCATATACACCACTCAACACATTGCAGGTAGCTTTGAGTTTATATTTTCAAGATGCACCTAATGTATTTTAACACTACGTTAAGAAGGACCAGTCAGTACACAGCAAGAATGTTCTCTTTTCCTTCATACAGTAATTTATAAAGAAATTGCTTAAGAAAAGTGGGTAGTTTTAAGACAACAGATGGTCTTATCTCAGTGCAAGAAATAATAAAAGAGTGGATCATATATCATCTGTCTCTAACAACACCTGTGTAGCCACTTGACTTTCAGATTACTCAAAAGACCTATCTAGAGACATCAGATTTGTAGAATAACAAGCGTGGAGTAAGAAGCTCAAGCAGTGAAGACAGTGAATAAAAACATATTCTTGTTGGAAAGAGAAGTGCAAAAATATTTTAGAGACAGCTTTCTAAACAATCATTTTTCAAACATCTCTAACTTTAGTGCTATTGCACTCTGAGTTGAAGCTCTGAAACAGAATGATGGAATCCCATAGTTATTTCCCCTGTGCCGTACCAGCCCAAGACTCAGATTCTGCAAAGGCTTTTTTGCAGCTGTAATTTTACTTATTCATCCTCAGAGGTGAATCTCCTCATTTTGATCAGCTGGACTGCTCATTTGAGCCCAGCCACAGCGACATTCCTGCAAAGTCACCGCACTCTGCCTGGTGGTGGGAGCTCCTTAGGCTATCCGGAAGAAAGATGACCACAGATTTTATTAGTAATCTTATTGACTTGGAATTGAAATACAAAACCTAGTCTCACAAAAGAGATGAAACTCTTTCTGCTTAACTGACATTCTGACTACAGCTTTATTTTAAGCCTGATTTCTCACATGTGGAAGAATTAACCCTCAAAAGCAAATTTGTCTTTGATTATGCTCTGTTAAGCACAGAACTGTGTTTATAGGAAAATACAGAGACATATCCTATATAACTTGAATTTTGAATGGGAAAAGTAGCAATGTTCCATCTCATTTTCTGTATTCCTTTAATATTTGAGGGCTTGTTATTTCAACATACACTCTTGGTGTTATTCCATAATTCAAAAATTCTCCATGTTATTTTAATACATAAATTTTATTAGAAAAGGCCATTTGCCCTGAAGTATTACTGAATGCTGATAAATTACTGTGGGCCTATAGCAATTTTTCCAAGCAGTCTCCGTGTAAGTGTAAATTTAGTCAAACAAATCAAAATGTGAGTTATGTTCAGCTGAGAATAATGATATCTACTGAGTGGTCAAAAACAGTTAGTAGCTATTAATAAATAATCCTCAGCACATATGGTGATGTCAATCAGCACTATTATTTTACCCATACAAGAGGAATTTAGTAAGGTAGAGCTGCACGGTGATACGCAAGTTAATCATCGTACACAGCACGGTATTGTCACAGCTCAAGAATGCCTTTGATCCCTACCTCAGTTTCAGAGCATTCGGGTCACCCTTTTGCACAGCATTCAAATGCGGTGCATGAATACTTCAACACATATCCAGAATGAATGACTGAGCTGCACTAGGTCACAGTGTAATCGTGACATTATCAATTATACAAAAAAATCTCTGAGAAAACCAGCTACCTCACATGTACACATAGCCTTTTTCGATATTTTTCATCAAAACTTTGAGCACACAGACATATAGTGAGCATACACGTCAGTCAAATGGATTGGGAGCACTTAGGAGACGATGTTACGGTCTGTTGCACCGGTGATGTAAAACGAAGAAGTTTAGCTAGGCCTTTGACATAATGGACTTGACGAGAAGAAAACCTGAGCAGAGAGGGCACCTGGAGAGCCCCCACCAGCCCTGGCAGCCCCGTGACATTTCCATACCCAGACCTGAGCAGGACCTAAGCTCTGCCGATCACAGCTGCAAGGGTCCCCAGCACCCCTGCCAGCAAAACGTCTCTCGCTTTCATACACCACTTGTGGAAACAACGCCAGCCTGTGGAAAGATGATGCTGCAAACCAACAGCTGGTATTTGAAGGTACAGAAGAAAAGAGATAGGCTTACGGGAAACGGCTCTCTGGGAAACGTGAGCGATCTAACAAAAACTGGCTGTGATATTTTGGTTGAAAAAGCACTGCCTTGTTGTTGAATATATGCTCTTCAAAAAAGCGATGTGTCTAAGGATGAGGCCAGAAACTCATAGTCTTTCAGAAATACACCTGTGTTAATTTCTAGAGCAACGCACAGATGGCATCCAGACTGGTATTTTCCTGCTGCTGAGCAAATAACAAATCCATTAAACATGTGTTAATCCTGTATTAAAACCTATTCATGAAACAGATATTTGCACAAAATGTGAGTATTTCTAGAAGAAACAGAGTTATTTAATTTCAGAAACACAAAAACTTAATACAAGCTATGACACCATCTGGGCGTACTAGGGATTTTGCGTCTAGGAGAAACCAAAATGAAAATAAAAGGGAAGAAAGGAAAAGAAAGGTCACGCTCACAGTAAAAAGGGGGAAAAAAATCTGAAATATTCTCATTATTACAACTGAATTGGCCACAACTTTAAGCAGCTATTTATGTTGATTTGTAAACATAAAGCCTGTATTTTAATAGAACTATGCTTGTTAAATTCTGGGATATTAAATAGTTCTAATCCTATTCTACTTTATGACTAGTTCAAGAAATGACCTCTAGCTAGATCTGGCCTTGTTCTATCATGCAGCTAGATTTTTCTTACAGAAAATAAATTAAAAAGGTGTGACCTTGCTGAGGGCTTGCAGAGAAAATGAGGTACATCTTGTCACAAGCAGAAGAGCCTATTTGAAACACGGTTTGTTCAATTTGAAAGGCTGCTGCTTTCCTCAGATCAGAAGTTAAGATAAAGGCAGTTGGATGAAAGAGGAGAAACATTTCCAAGAGATGAAATTAAAGAGCTACACTGGAATCCCATTCAGTGACACAGTGCCTTTTTGTGTGAGGGTTTATCTGGGACGCATCAGCCACACCTTGTCCCCGTGCAGGAGCAGGCTCTTCACCCAGCACAAAGCCTGTCGCAGAAGGAGAGGATGAGGACTGCTCACCGATGGGAATCAGAGGACATTCTCCCCCACACAGCAGGGCATCAGAAATTAAATAACCCACCTAAATATTACACATTTTGCTTGGAGGAAAACCTAAGCCCCTGCTTCTCTTGATCTCAGCAGCCTTCTTGTGATCGCTGTGCTTTCCTTCACCAACAAATGTGGCATCAGTGGGCAGCGTTCCCAGATGTCTAACAGCTGTGCACTGAAAATTCAAATTTTAAGCAGGTAGTAGAATACTCTACCCAAAAATGGGTATTCAAAACCTGTTTCTCCGTTATGACCAGTATCTCACACTCGATTAACTTTTAATTTGACCTCCTAAAAACATACAGCAATTTGTCTGACAGCATCTCACCAGAATAGCTTATATTTGGTGTCCAAATTAAAATAGGTTTATTTCATAATTTCCCTTCTATTATCCTAAATAATTTCCTTGCTCATGATCACAAAAAGTATCAGGTAGCAAGGCTGTGATTCCGTTGTGTCCTTAAGTGCTTATCTAAGCCTGGCAGGAACTCGGGCAGGTTAGTCCTCAGCTCACCATGGTCCAGCGGTGCAGACAAGCAGCACACGGGTTTATTCCTCTCTGCAGCTGCAAACCTGCAGCACCATGAGCCCATGACTGGTTCCCTCCTGCCCCTCACCAGCACAGCCCAGAGCCGTTAAGGGCTCTGACTCTGACTGCTCTACAACACAGCAGCTTGTTCCCGGCACAGCGAGTCCCCCGCAGCCACCACCCCTCAGCGCTGCTGGGGGACATCGAGCAGGGAGCAGAGGGTGTCCCCAGCCACTGGCCCGCCTCAGAGCCAGGCCGGATGTCACATCACCTGTCCCATCCCTTCCAGACTCCAAGGCTTCTGGCAGGTGTGATGGATCACACCCACAGCCACAGCAGCATGAATGTAGGCTCTTTCTTGCGGTGCTTGAAATGTTTTTAATCCCAACATGATTATTAGGTACCCCTGTTTTAAGTATTGTAAAAGCAGAACCACAGCCTGCAAAAGATTGCCTTGCAATTATCTCACAGCAGCTATTTAGATATCAACCGAGCATACGTTGTGCTAACTCTTATGACCAAATACAGTTTCATTTCACTTGTTCAGAACAAAACCTGACTGCGAACAAAGCTTTTGGTGAAGTGACAAGTGGAATTCCAAACGAGTAAGACAAATATTTCCTCCAGAGGCTAAACCTACTGCAAAATATTAATCTTCTCTTCTACATATCTTCACATGTCTTTGGTGAAACACCTGTCTGGAATTGTTAATAACAAATATTTTTCAGGGTATACACTTCAAAGACAGTACTGCAATGTCAAGCAGCGTAAAACTTTTGAAGTAATTTTAGCTAAATACTTCTGTGACAACTGTCTGAATCAATTTGTCTTAGCTGACTATATTCTGGTATTAGAAAAACCTAAGACCTGGTTATCAGCCAAAAGGGGAAAAATTTGAGTGAAGTCATAGCTAATAAGTTGAACAAATCAAACACACACACATACCCCCCCACACATACACACAAAATGATAATGTTGTAGCTGATTTAGGAAATGATCAATGCCCTCTGCTTTCTTAACTTTCAATGAAAATGCTACATTTCCTTAAAAGGATCAAATGAAAAAAATAATTATGCACTAAAGGCCAATTCAACAAACCAACAAAACAGCAATAACCCAATATTAAGGAATTACAAAATGTGAATATTATGTCCTTGCTTAGCATAGTGAAATTTTAGTCCTTAGCGAGGAAAAAGATTAAGATTCAAAATAAGATGGTAATAGGAAAGGATGGCTATTTTTAATTGCTGAAAAACCTCATATCACAGGCAAGTAATAAGGTCAAAAAAAGAAAAGGAAATAAAAAAGAAGTAATTGTGTGCATGTGTTGGGGGGCAGGGGGAGAAAAGAAAGCAAACTAGGGCTAGACACTTATCAAAACTTCTGAGAATTACTCACAATTGTGGTAGCAAAAAAAAATGCCACCCAACAAAGAAGGTCAAGCTGACCTCAAGATTCTAAGTCAGGCTCTTGAAATCCTAAATCATACAAAGCACCATCACTTCAAGGCATACAAACATAAGAGGATTAAGGTAAGTGTCCCACCTAAAAGCCTGAGAAAACAAAGATTAGTTTTAAGTACTGAAAAGAAACACAAATCATATGGATGCTCCATGCACAGGAAGGAATAATTGTTAGGATGTCTTAAGAGCACAGTAAAATAAGCACTACATAACATAAGAAAAAATCCAGGTTTTCTTGCCACCTTCTGAGTGCAAATATACTCATGTCAAAATGTAACAAATATTAAAGACTTAAAGAACCGACTCAAAACCTATTGAAGTCAATGGTAAGATTTTTATTGACTTCAGTTAGCCAAGACCCTCTGTTTAGAAAGATTAAGTAGAAGACAAATAAAACTATTCTTCTTAGGGGAGGGCAGTAAAACTGCTGCTCTCAGCTCACTGTACCTACCTGAGTGACTTCAGTAACACACTTATCAACCCAGCCACACAGCAACAAAGGCTTTCCCTATAGGTAAACACTCAGAAACAGTTTATGCTAGTTATGCTATCAGACTCTTGGTCATATTTGCTTTTATGCTACATTTATGCTAGCAGGACAAAGTATGGTGCCTTTTAAAGGATGACATTAGTTCTGGACGTTATTCTACAAGTTTGAACTATAATGGTCATGTCTTGACTTTATGAGATGTCAAATGCAATTTGAGCATGCACTTCAAGTTCTGTATTCATTTTCATGTCAGGGAATATTTAAAAATAGTAGTGATACAATTGTTTATGCTCCTAACTAGATGGAAAGAAAAATAATACACGTGATTTATGGGCTGACCAGCCTTCCACCAGTGAACACTGCTTCAAAAAATTAATGTTTAATTGAAGAATTCAAGTTTGGAAAAATTCCATTAGTCTTCTTGTTGCACACCTGCTGGAAGTAATCACTGACTTGTGGCATTACTGAGCACTTATGTTATCCTGTCCCTCTATTCCAATGCAACTCAGTATGACAGAAGCTTGGACTAACCTACCAAACATGAAATTTTCAGATTCTTCTATTTATTAAAATTAATGCTTGCACCTTTGTCCTGTACCAGTTAAAATGCCTCTACTGAATCCTCTCAAATATCTATTTATTTAAATGCAAATATGAAATTAGGCATCTGAGAGATCCACATGCTTTTACAAGCGCTTAGTCAACTAAAATACTCCCTGACATTAAATAAGTCACTTGCCAAGTGGTCTCTTTTGAACTCAGCTGAGGAGTGGATAAGGGTTTTAGAGCTGAACCAGAGGCAAAGGGCTTGGAAACTAATAAACTCTGTGGAAACTAATAAACCACACTGTTTCGGAGGAAAAAAATAGTATGACAAGGAATTAAGTGCTGTCAAGTCAATAACCTTTTGTCACGAGGACACTTAATGGGGGAAAAATTCCCTTTTAGTTTATACATCATTCTTCTTACAGATTGTTTGATGAAAAGCCACCCATCACATTATCACAGTCATTTATAAGCAGAATTGTATTTTTTAAAGAATTAAGTACAGTCTTGGGTCAATTTTCCACAAGAAAATCAAGACAAGCATGGTTCTACTGGCCGAGATGACCATTCACTGGAAATTACAGCAATCTGTATTTAATAAAAATTAATTTCACCTATAAATCCAATGCACTCCAGACATTTAACTTCTCTTGTGAGTGTTTTCCTCCTAGTCCTTTGAGGATAAGAGTGAATATTCTTATCTTTCAGGATGAGAAGCAAGTAGGAAGCACATAACTTACAGGTACTTAAAGACAATCATCTCTCCCATTTACTTTTAGCTTCCTAAACACAATCTAAAACTTGTTAACACCAGACCATTTTCAACCACTTTCATAGCAACATTCTCCAGAATTTGTGTAAAAAGTTTTCAAGAAGTTATACACTTCTGATCACCAAATACTAGGATTCTGCTTAGAAAATACTGATACTTATTTAAAATAATTTTGATAATGTTTTCAAATAGATGTAGAATTCCCACAAAAGACTAAGTTAACATTATCTGCAGAACGTTGTTTTTATAACACCAGTGGCTAAACAAAAATAACTTCTTCATTGAATTAACCTGTCTTCTGAGCCATTCCTACTTGTTAGATACAGACAAAAGCTGCACTGTTCGAACCCATTTTGGCCAGCTGTTGAACGGAAGAATACAAAGTACGTAAGGTAGCAGTACACAAGGTCACAGTGCAGAGCAAGCATATATTCAGAGAGTTTTTCACTGCCATTTCCTATGAGCCTTTAGCACAGGCAGAATTTCAATCTCATTACTAGGTCACCCACTGCTCTCACTTCCTCTGTCAAAGAACTTTCCATGGCAAAAGTGACAGCCATTCAACAGCTATATTGAGGTCTTGTTGTGTTGCAGTGAGCAGTGTAAAAACACAAGGTTGGACAAATAAATGCTTTGTTTCTTATCGGAATGGCTTCAACACCCAAGGGAAGCGCAGGCGGAGCGTGAGCAGGACACTCTGCCTCTCCCCGTTGAGAGGAATGCAGCGGCTGAGGACTCGCACATCAAATTCCTGAGATGCTGCCAAAGAAAGAACAGCAGCATCCCACAGACCTGTCTCCCACCAAGCATCACAGTGAAGCTCAGCCATGACCAGGCCCAGCCAGAGAACTGATGGCAGGGGCGCTGTGGGGGACACAGCTCTGCTCTCCTCCCGTTACCGGGGACGCACAGCTCCTGTGGGGACTCCTCACATGATCTGTAGCCTCGCAGGGAAACCCCTGAAGGAAATGCAGCAGCAGAGCTATTGCCTATGGCGATGCTATGGAGAGAAGTGGTAGTGACAAGATGACATTGAGAGTCTGACACTGTAGATTACCCCAGAACCATATCAAAATGACTCGCAGTTATCAGATCTAGATGACAATGAGACTCCGGCATCACTGTCATCTATACTGAAAAAATAAATAAATGCTACATGCCACTAGCCACAGGAATGGCCATGAATTATAGATATGCTGCAGCAATGCTGTCTATGGCAAGGATGGTTCAAGAGCTTTGATAATTAACCTAAACTTAAACTTACACAATTTAGTCTTTTTCATTAAAGGGAAAAAATATGCATGAATACTATGATTAATCTAGGGATAATTCATCTTACAATCACAGAGCAAAGTGCTGGTAATTGAACAATATCAATTAGGTATCAATAAATATTGAATTAGTACTCATCATTCTGATGTGCAGAATGGCAAGGATGGATGCATCAGGCTAGTAAATTGGGTACCGGATGGAAAACCTTCTGCATTCCAAATGCCCTCCTGTGAGTAGCATCCAGCAATCCTATCTGTAGGCATTAGGCACAAGACACAGTAACAGCCAGCAAACTCAGGCTACGTGCAAGGGCAAGCACACAAGGGCTCCCTGCTACACACAGTGTGGTACCCCCATATCAGTTCTCTGCCAGACACTGAGCAATAAGGCAAGTGGCACTGGTGACTGTGAGCAGGCAGCAAGGTAAGAGGGACAGCTGCAATTATTAGGAACGGTCAACAGCAATATCCTACAGGCAAGGAAAGAACATGCCCATGTATGAACAGAGGAAAATCACTCTTTCTCTCCCTTGTTTTTCCAATGAAAATATGTTAAATACTAAGTTTCTTTCTCCATTAAATAGTTTTACAAGAATACTGTTGTAACTGTTGTCCAAAAATCTCAATTTCTATTCCTAGGAAATTTTAGAAGAAAAAGCATTTAAATTTTTATTTCAAAGGAAAACGAGCTGCTTCAGACTGACCAGCAAGTTATTTGTCTTTTATTGCCACGCTTGTTTTTCTCTTCCTTTTTCCTTTTCATTAAAGTCATACATTGAAAGTACAAGCTAATGAAACAGTGATGAACATCTACTTCAATAACACTGAGAATTCTCAAATGTGCTTTGTTTGTTTTGTTTTTTTCTGCAAAATTAACACATTAGAGACTATTTACCACTGTACAAAATTCTTTTCTTTATTTATGAAAGCTACATCTTTACTATCATGATGTGAAATGAAAAGCCTCCTGTACTTGTTGCATACAATTAAGCTGCAACAAAAGCCAGCCCAAGCCATTTCACATTTCATAGGGCTGCAATTATTCTTTAACTGTTAGAATATGCTGTCCCCCAGGAGCTAATTACAGAAAAGCTCTCATCACATACAAGAAACACACAAACAAATCCTTCAAGCACAAAGCAAATGTTCAACATTAAAGAGATGCATTCAGGAAGTCACACCAATCAGTTTGGTTCAGCTAATTACTAATCTGATTTCTAGAGTAGTTGCATTAGATAATTATGATGCCCATTCACAACTTGAAAGCCAGGACTCTGACTGATTATAATAAAGATCTAGGACTCGAAATAAAAGTAAGGGCAAAGTATGAAATATACATCAGAACGGGGCTGATGGGGTATGTTTGTTTATTGCTGGTGCTTCCTTCGGCTCTTCGCTTTGGAAGGCCCCATCCAGAGTTTGCTGAACCCAGCAGGAAGATTTCCATTGATATCACTGCCACTTGGATCAGGCCCAGAATAACAAGGCATGGCTTTGCCTTGCAGATCATATTCATGAAGTGCCCTGGAAGGAGCTTTGGTTGCTCGTTTTTGGTCGGGCCGAGAGCCGCGTTCCCGGCCAGCTGGAGGAGCCGATGGCAGAGCCCATCCTGCGGGCAGCGCCCTGGGCCAGGCTCTCACAGCCCGTCCTCCAGGGCCCGGCCGCAGGCGGCCGACTCCGATAAGAATGGAGCTCTTCAAAGACTCCATTGTAAACGTGCTTTAACTCACATTTTGCTTGGTTTCAGTTTCTGTAGGATTTTTTCTTCCTCCAGCAATTGCTTTGCTGGAGTCTGAGCATTTATAAAGGTGCATGACCCAGAATACAAGGTACAGCAATTCCTCTAATTTCTGACCCAGCTGAAGCTCTAAATTAGTCCACTGTAGTTTCAACTTGAGACTGGCAAAAATTTGCTTGCTGAAACACTAATAATTACACTTTATAGGAAAACATTGTTCTAATTAAACGTTTGATGTAGTAAATATACCGAGTTCAGTTATCAATCCAGCCCTTAGTTTCTGCTCCATTTTAAAGACTTCACCAGACACAAGGGAAAAAAAGTCTTTTAAAGCCCATTGACACATTTACAGGTAGTAATTCATTGCTAGTGGCAACACAAGTACAGGAGAAAAAATTAGGAATTAAAACTTTTCACTAAGTTACAGCCTTGCACATCTCACATCAACCAGGGCAGTATTACTAAGCCATTGTACACATTAAAAAAAATACAAAAAATGCAGAACTTGACCTGTAATTTTTCATCATCATGTGTAATACCTGAATTTCTGATGAATGCAAGGTGACATTAAATAAGTGTGAAATTTAAACAAATGCAGAACTTCAGGCAGGTGAACCAGCTTCAGCAGAATGTACTTTGGTTCTTTGCCAAGCTGGGGCAAAAGTAGAGATTAAAACTCCACATTTTAAACTAATTAAAGAATAAATGAAGACGTTTCAGCTGCAACTTCAGGTTCACATAAAACCCAAGAATAAAGAAAGTAAAAGAGATAAAGGCTAGAAAAACAAATATCAGAAGCAAATTTTCCCATGGATCCTTGAGACTAATCAGCAACAGTTTCACGTTGTGGGGTCACAAATTGTGTGCATGTCCTTGAGAGACTGCCCCTGCTCAGCTCACCATATAGGGACTGACCACACTGCTTTGCACACCCACATTACAAAATCACATGGGTTGCTAAAGATTTTTTGTTGGTTAAAAGCCCCCAAAAATAAAATATCCATTCAGACTGGCATTCCTCCACCTCAGTATCTCAAATAAGGCAGAACTGCACTATTAAATTGTTGGCACATAGTCACGCTGGACACTTTTTTGAAGCATTAAGGTGAAAGGGGTTCTTTGCTGCTGTTAAACTAAATGAATGAGAGTTGCAAATCTGTATTTCAAAGTCAATAGGCTACAATATTTACAGGGCTGCCATATGTGATAGCTTAAAATTCAAAACTGAACGAAAATTGTGTGGGGTGGAAACTAATGTTATGGAATCTGAACCAAGGCTACATTTATATTTCACTTTAATGCTCTAGCTGTTTAATCAAAATATGAATAAAAGGTCTAAAAGACCAACACAGAAAAATATCATAGTTCTGGAATTTAGCTTTAGCTTCCTATTGTCAACCAATTACTGTGTAATTTTTTCCCTGTGACTGAATAACTAACTGTTAGCAAATAATGAAAAGGCAATTACAGCAGAGCTTTGTTCATATTACCTTCTTCATTTTATTCAGGCTATAATTATTGTCAATGCTGGAGGCTTACTGTACCATGTAAGTGGCACCAGGGAAGAAAATGGAATGGGCTGGTGCATGGAAAATTGCAAATGTCACAGCTACCTTCATCATCACCGTTGGACTTCAGAGATTAAAAAAAATAAGCAGCAAAAAGCTCTCCATGTATGTTTTGCAAATTCTGTACCTCAATCTGTTGCAAAGGATGATGAACTGGTAGAAGGGAAAAAATTCAAGTACCATGTTTATTCTTTTTTTTGTTCTTAACCTCTGCTGCCCACCTCCCCCCAACATTTTTATTACTATTTAATTCCCAGAGGGCAGCTCCTTTTTGCCACAGTGTGCCTGGAAACAAACTCATGGAAATATTCTTTTAGCAGCGTTCTCATTAAGGATATCCGTGCTGTTCTATAACACGGTGGCATATAAATGATGTATTTTATGGGGCTTGATCTTTACTTCTTTGCCACATACAGACATATCTCTAGGAAAAAGAAAGAATACTATGATCTGTGTGTGCAGATTTAGTGTGCCATACTTAGGGCCTGACACTGACCATTTATTTTGACCATTGTTTCTCTGGGCTTCTAGTATTTGTCAGAAATGATGGATACAAATCAGAAGTGTGATATTCCATTTTACCATTTTTTTTAGAAAGAAATAACATCCCTCTGTAACATTCACATTGTTTTTTTCTTTGCATTGTTGTTTACAAGAGAAACTCAGTAAAACTATATTTTATGCATTTTATTCACATGCAGTGTTGCAATTGCTTTTAAAATATGTAAATCATTTTATAGCCAGTTAATTTTTCAGTATAAAATAAGGCTGACATACATTAAAAGACATCATAGCTTGATGCTGACTTGTGTTTAAACTTGCTTCCAAACTGACTGGCAAATTTTGGTATAAATTGCTTAATATAATGCATGATAATTCTTCTGATCTAGGTTAGTAAAAGAAGAAATGCATCTTTATATTTTCATAAAATTGAGCTGCTTTGTACTTTCATGGATCTTCCTGTCAGATAAATGTATATTCATCATCTTTCTTTAGTATTTTGGTGCTGGCTGTTTATCTTCTACTACTGTTGCTGAAGTAGATCCACAAACACTACATTCATAACCTAACATTTGTAATTGTTCTTTCTCCTTGATACAGTATTTGGCCGTTCAGTATCCCCCAGCATCTGAGTACTCCCACGATTAGAGGAGTGAGCTTTTGGAGTCTGCTTCACCCAAACAAAATGAAGTGAACTCCAGCAGGAGACTGTAAGTCTTCCATAAAAATATATGGATGGAAAACAGAAGCGTAATGGGAAGTGGCATCAAGTGAATCCACTAAAACCAAAGAATAGAAGGTGCCTCTCCTGGGCTCCTTTGCAGCCCCAACCCACCTTCATGCTGCCCTTTTTCTCCCAGGAGCTCCTGCCCACCATAATCAATACCTTTCTCCAGGTGGTGGGAAGGAGACCCTTTGGGTGCCTGCTCCCCTCCCCGGATCCGGGGCCAGGGCAGGGCTATAAAGGTGATTTCCCACACTGTATTTCTGTGAGCACCACCCTGCTCCTTCAGCTGGGCTGGCTCTGGGGCTGCTGCCAGGGAAAGGCAGTGAGACTTTTGGCACCCCTTGCATTTATGGACAAGACCAGCAATTAAGTCCAGAATATAAATCACTGCCTTTCTGCTCCCAGTGACTCAGAAACTACACTAAGATAATATACTTGTCACTTTTATAGCTAATGTCTGCATTTTTTAATGATTTATTTAATTCGTTAAGTCTTTCTTAACTTCGATATCAGAAATTGCCACATCCTTGTGAAAATGATCAAAAGGCATCACATTAGGAAAAATATTAACCACTTAATTTTTGGAGGGCAGAACAAGGAGTCATAGAAAATTGTTTGGAACTAACTAGTTAAAGAAAAAGTAATTCTAATTAATGTAATTTGGTAGAGACATCTAGCACTACTTTTTTTTCTCTAGGTTTAGCCAGCGAAGACTACAGAAACTGCTTTTGTGCAAACTCCCTCTTCCAGGTAGGAGAGTTAACTGTAGAATATCCAGAACAGTTCATAGAGCAGAGGAAGGGACCAGGATCACACTTCATGCCTTAAAATGTCTGAATTTTAATCACTGTTAATTAGATGGAAAAGAGCTGGAAGTAAACACAGTCGGTCATCCTAGGCAAGGGACATACAGGTACATGACACACAGCCTAGAGTCCATCACCGAGAGAAAAACACCTCAGTGTGTGCAACGTTGCTCTCTCAGAAGGCTCTTCCTAACATTTTCAGTATTTTGTGCTTTGCCTTAAACATCTGCTGCCAAAATCTAAAGATTCCGGCTTCCTACTGAATTTTCACCCTGCAGTTTTATGTGAGTGCCTTTACACAGTCACTCAGAATTTGTCTTATCTCATGAGCGTGAGGTTAGTCTTACTATCATAAGGTGACTTGTTTCAGGAAAAGTTATTATCATGGATATATCTTGCCTAACATCACTACTTTACTTTAATTTCCACACTATTAGCTAAATTTCTGAGTGCATCTATCCTGTTGACTGCAAACAGACATCATCTCACCCATCCAGCCACCTGGTCCAAGAGCCCTGAAATCCAAACTGGAGCCTTTTAACCCCACGAGTGCGCTGCTTAATCTGAAGGAACACCCCTGGCCCTGCTGCAGTGAAAGGCTGGTACACCAAAAACCTTTCCTATAAAGTATTTTTTAAAGCATGGACCAACATTATTCATGGAACATGCTCACACTTGTCACAGCTGGCCTTATATTCAGAAACACTGAGAGCTTTCACGATCTGATTGTGGCGAACAGCACTTACCAAGAATTATATCCCACACACAAAACAGTGCTCTACAGTGAATTTATTCCATCTGAAATGCCCCTGGTGTGGAGACCCAAATTTCCAGCATGCCCCCTCCCCTGTGATGCACTGACAACAGCAAAACTGCCTGTACTCTCACAGGTAATCTGAGCCCAAGAGGAGTGAACTCTGGTCATTCTGTAACTGCAGAAGCCTGTGTGGTACCCATAAGAAAAGCTTTGCCTCTTGCTCTCCAGCTACACAACTGCAATTGCAGTTACGTATCTGGGTAGTCAATTAATGCCTGTAAAATGCAGACACCTTAATAGAATAATAATAATTTAACTATCCTGCAGTAGTTCAATTCTTCGTTTAATTCATGCTCCATGGGCAAATCAATGGCTTAAATAGTTTGTTTTTGTTTTTCTAAGTAACAGTATATCTGGGAAACGGGAATAAAATCAATTGCATACAGACAGCACAGTAAGGGCATTTCCTTTTTTATACATTTTCCCTGGCAACGCTTCGGGACCTTTGTGGTCTGTGGTCATTTTTCAGCTCTCTGTGTCAACAAAAACAGACTTTTCAGCTCCAAAAGAAATGCATCACACATTAAATCCTTACCAAAATTAAGCCTACTTTGTCATTTTTTAGATCCTGAATAATATCATAAACTTTTGGGATTACAGAAATAATAATGACCAGAGCCCAGGCAATTTAAGCCTGCTGTGCTAATCGCAGAGTAGAAAGTCTTTTAGAATAACATCTATATGCTAGAAAAATAAAGATTTCAAACCACCCAAAACCCTGCTCTTTCCATTCCCTGCAACAATGCAGAGGTCATTGCTGAGATAATGACGCACATCCTCCAAGCCATTCAGTTCATGTCCCAACACAGACGAAAAATAATCTGATCACGTTTTTTTCATTAAAAAAACCAAACCCACTATTTCTTAAAACCAAAAAAAAAAAAAAAAATCCCCTGATTTATTGAAAAACGTAGTATGATGTCAGTGTGAATTAATGTTTCCCATAGGCATACTAATAAGCTCCATGACATAATAACTTGTTATACTACACCAGTGGGACCTTAAAATTATTCCAAAGATAACATAACACAACACTTGAAGCAGCAGGAAACTTCCAGCATGCTTTTAGATGTTTTACAGTGTTACTAATCTTTGAATTGCTTGGAAAAACTGAAAGGAAACAGAATATTTAAAATTGGAAGCACTGCAGCTAGAAAATGACTCCATTCCAAATTCCAAATGTGCACAGGAGATTAATGTCAATGTGAAAAAAAAAGGCAGCAGAAGGAGGGAAGTTATTAAATGCACTTTCTAGGCTGGACATGTGCCTTTTAGTAGTCCGGTGAAAATCTGTTTTTATTTGGCTGAGTTATGAGGGTTTAAAAGAACAGACTTGCACACATACCAATTTCTTATTAATGAGAGGTTGGTTTTATTTATTTATTTATTTGCAAATTAAATTTAAGCTAATGATTGCCCAGCAACAACATCAGGACATGCTTGAGAAAAGAAGCAGAGACTGCTTTTTCTGTAGCACACAAGGATACCATCTAATGTAAAAAAACCCTATGAAGTCAAACTAGAAATTAGTGTAGTGTAACCTAATAACTCTGCTCTCCAGGGCTAAACACTCCAAGCAGACCAAAAAAATAATTAAGTGGTGCGGTTCAGTTTGCTAAACTGTCACAATTTGTGTTTTAATCTCAACGTTCAAACCGTTTATTCAAACAAGTCACTTGAGATGTAAAGGAGGAACCAGAGATCCTTCAAAGAAAGTCCACCGAGCGAGTGCTTGGGCAGAGATCTGTGTGTCCACCTAACAAGGCCGAAAAGGTCTTCCAGTTGTGAGACAGAGAGCCCCTCAAGGGCACAGGGGACAGTGCTAAGCAGGGCTGCCGCACGGCCAGGCAGGCAGTGGCCACTGCTCCAGCTGCCCAGAGAAGCTGCGTGCCCACTCCAGCCAGCACTTGCTCACCTCCATGAGCTCACAAAGCAGGGCTTGATGGAGGGGCAGATCCCTGCCCAGCTGAAACACAAGCACAGCCTCCATGGGTCTGCATGAGCCGTGCTCTGGGTTGTGCAAAGTTCTGGCCTTATGGCTTGTGTGTCTTGGACAGAGACACTCTTCCCTTCCAATTATCAAAATTTCTGTGTGTCTGGCATCACATTTACTGCATCGTCTCTTTGAACCAGCTTCCTTTCCGCCTGGTTTAGTTTCACCACCATTTCCACCTGGCCTTGCTAAGCCGTGTGCCACGATTCTCTGCTCGTTCATCTCTTAAATGGTAACATAACCCTGACCATTGCTCCCAGCTAAACTGCACAGTGTTCAACCAAAGCTAAAAATGAATATTCCATGCAAAAAAATGTTAGCCTTTGATCGAGACACATCTCTGGATTAAGTGATCCTGTTGTGCTGCAACCCTTTGATCACTCACACAAAAATTGGAACCATTTGCAAAAGTAAAACTTGTGATTTGCACATAAACCAGACCCGGTGGGATGGTTTACAGAAGGCTGTGGTATCCACACATTACACTGGGAATACTTGTCCAGTCCTAATACAGTGGTCATGCACTAAAACCATTCCCATTGTGGCTCTAACATGGGTTAAACACAAGTTTCTACTCAAAAGCCCTGCAGAAGGAAGTAGGATGGTGTGTCTAAAGCAATAAATCACCCCAAACTCAATGAGCAACGGATCTCACGTTAGCAGGTATTGCAGGACAGAGCAGCAAGAGCAGCTCTGAAAGCTACATCAGCCATGAAAGATTCGCTTTCCTATTCATTCACTCAACTGTTTCGACATCATGGGAATCTACAACAACCGTGTGAAACCATTTTCCACTGTGAACCTAGAACACCTGGGGAGCTCTTTGTAGTCTCTGCCAAGCAGCTATCTTTAAAAGGAAGGATAAACTGCAATCTGAAAATGTCAGATACAGACCACTACTGGTACAATGGCAAGGCGCAGTCAAGCAGAGAGAAGGGGTGCAGTAGGATGGATGCTTTGGGCTAGATAAAGAATAAGATGGAAATAAATGTAGAGAATTATCTGGAAAAGGAAGTATTTTAAGAGTATGCAAAGGCTACCAAAGGATTGAACAAACACAGCAGCAGAGATGAACAGAAAGTAATACACGAGTAATTTTGAAATCTACTATTCCCACGATCCACAGAGAACAGTCAAAAAAAAAAAAAAGGGCACTAAATTATGAGCTGGAAAAGTTTTTATTCTCCCCCCCAATAAATGAATATTAACATGATATACCACTGAAAAAACATATGAGAGCCCTGTACTCATCACTAACTGAAGATTTTACCTTAACTTGAATGATTCATAACCCAAGTTAAAATAAAAACCTATACCAAAATACATTTTAATTTCCTTTATCACTTACAATGGACTTGTGGTGAGGCAGTGAAAGAGAAAACTTGTTTGAGGAATTCAGTGTGCTTATTTCACAAAAACAACACATTTCCTTCACTGAAAAGCAAAACATGGTCTGAGAGTTTCAGACCAAAGAGACAACTCCCCTTAAAATTCTGTGTAATTTCTAATATTTGGCATAACAAACAAGCTTAAACATACAGGAAAGATTCACTTTAATACCAACTGATTGAGAGGGTGTGGCTTGTTTGTCAGTCACTGGAAGTGTTGCTGGAAACTCATATAAGCTTGATCTAATTGGACTTTTGAGATTGACTCCAACAGACCATACAGTGAGACCACCAGCAGTACATTCCTATCCGTATGCATTCCCATAATTGCAGTCTTCTATCCTCATCAAAGCTTATTTTTTACACAGCAAAATGACATGACTTGGTTATTAGGAGGACCAAATAAAATGCAAGTGACAATTAAACTTTAAGTATAAATTAATTACATGCCTGGCTATTGTCAACTGCGTTAAAAGAGTGCTGATGAACGAGGAATGATGCCATCTAATTGTGAAAAAATTTGAAGTTATGGTCTGTGTTAAACATCAAGGCTCTGTAATGCAGGTGGCTTATCTCAAAATACTGTTTCTGTCGGCCTGTTGGTCTCGTGTCAGACACAAGTATCAACACAGTTTTATACAGAAGATGATGGGTGATCCCACACGCTGCTTTAATTTCTCATCATTGATTTTCTGTAGGGTACAGAGGAAGCATCTTCAGGATTTAGATGATTCCCATTTGCAAATATTTTTAGATAAAATAGCCATATGCAATTATAGAACTAACCCCTCAGAAAAAAACCATCTTGCAGTCCAGTGAAAAAACATTCATTTTCATGATATAAAGTCATGGGTAAGAGAATAAAACATACTAGAGGGTCCCTTGGTACATCTTGCCACATTTTTAGAGACTGATGTTATAAGGGTCTCATTCGAAACTCATTGATGCTGGTGCAGTTTTTCCTATGCATGTCAGCAGATTTCAGAATGAAATGAGACCTTACAGTGCAAAACTTCTCAGGGATCCTTACAGATGTGGCAATGGCAGCCTTAAAAAGGAAGTTCTTATCTGAAGCAAACTTCTGTAATCTGCAGATTGGGACTGGGACCAGAGGAACCCACTCTTTTCGAACCACTGATACTCATAAACCACTTCTGCCCCTTCCCCTCTGGATGGCCTTATCATTATCGGTACGAATATACATTCCTCTCTCTCAGTCTTCCGTCTCAAATTTTCTTTACATTCCTGTTTTCTTCTTCTTCCAGGCAAGGTGCCATGCAGTTCTTTTGTGTATGTCACAAGCAAAGTAACAGATGCCCTTTAAGCATCTTCCATGTATATCACAAAGAAAGAAAGAGAAAATAGAGATGAAGGAGAAAGGAAGGAGAGAGAAGAGAAAGGAGAAGAGAGAGAAAGGACATATATCAAGGGCACAAACATCTCCCTAGAAAAGCAGTAGCTAGAAAAAGGAATACTGCCACAGGGTTTTTAAGGATTTCTTGTTTCAGTAGTAGCAGCACCAGAATTTATATCCTTCCATATCAAGCTGTTGAAAGATAGGCAGGAATGTTATATACTGCTGTATGGTAAGACAGATCCCAGATCCATGGCAGTGGATTAGCTTAAAGCCATTGCTGAGGCCAAACTCTCAGGCATTTCAACTTATTCTGTGCTCAGAACAACCTTTAAGCACAGGAAGGTTGGATGATGATAAGGGAAGGCAAATGTAGTAACCTAGAGTCCTTCAAACCTCACGAGCAGCCCCTTGTCTCTAAATGCTTGAGATGGTTGTGTCAGTGAGCATAAGCAGTTAATGGGGCTGATAAATCTTTAAGACAGAAACTGTCACAAATTATGTTTCTGCACATTCTATTAGAACAAATCCAACCTTAATCTGAATCTATTCTACCTCAAGATCCAAGCAAGTGCCTGGGAAACCATGTCAAACAGAATGAGAAACAATTAAGAAATACTGGCAGCTGCAAAGAAATTTTAACCTTAGATATATTTTTCTAGAAGAAAATGTAAAGCTTGAAAGCTAGAGGTCGTAGATTTCTCCATACTCTAACATACTTGCACTGCAAAAGGAAGTGACTAGAGAAGATCAGAGGGTACATACTCTGAATACCTGTCAGTCAGACACCCCTGTCATGATTACCTGCAATTTCAAGACTGAACATGAAAAACAAAGTTAATCGTGTCTTCTCTTAATTTCATTGAACACCCCTAATTCTGAAGGGAAAAAAATGGGAATATAGTGAATTATCTGCAAATTACCCACATAAAGGCTACTGAATTGGAACATGTACTTAGATCACAGTTCTTTTTTACTTTCGATGTGTCATGATACAGCACTCTCAGGTGCAGAAACATTTTACATGGTTTCATTTAACAACAAGTTACAAAACTTTGAATTGCCGTAAGTGTAAAGTCCTGGTAATGGGGATTGTTTGCCAGACTCTTGGGCCAAGTCAACATCTCTATCCAGTTCATTACATCAGCTTTATTTCAATTAAGAGAATGCATTAAAAAATGTGATCAAGCTTCTAGTCATTAAAGAGAAGAAGAAGGAAGAATATGAAAATCTGGAGAAGAAACCTACAAGCCCACAGCCTTCAGGATTTCATGACCAGGAAAAAAACATGAGCATGTATGTTTAACTAAGATGTCAAAAATTTGAAAATTAAAGTCTTGATTACATCACGGAAGTGAGATGAGAGATTTACCAAGGTTTAAATCTGCATTTTGACAGAAATTGCCCATGTTGCAAATACTTGAAGTCTAAATGCCATGTTAATCCCTTTATCAGTGCTCCATCTTGGAATAATTGGAGTTGTGAACTTTAAAGACCAGACTCTCCTATGCTGTACTTTGAGAAATATCATCTTCTTTGATAAACCCAAAATCTGGCCCAGCTTTCTGTATCACCCTCAGAGATAAATTTTACCTCACATCCCTCACTAACAAAGTCACCACACTGATAAAATAAAAACTGCTCAGCAGAGCTGGTTGGGCTAAACCTTTCAATTATTCAACCCTCAACACACACAGAGCTTGTTTTAGGAGAGGCTTGCACAAATTCTGTACTCATTAATAAGGTATAATTTTTCTAGCAAGTAGCAGAAATAACAGATTAACTTGATCATATCCTCATCCTCATAGATTATTTTTTTTTTAAATTACAGGAATACCTGTAGACTAAATTAAAGAACGCTATAAGCAGAACTATTACAAAGCCTTAGTAAATCACATATAAGAAAAACGTCCTGAATGTCATTTTGAGCAAGTGTCTGACCTCACATTAGTGAAAAAACAGAGCTTGAACCACAGCTAGTGTTCACTCATCTCCCAACCACAGAGCCTGTAAGGAGATCTGAGCCCCAGTCCAACACCTCAAGCTCTGTGCACGTACAGTCAGGACAGAGGTGGGCACTGCCTGGGTCACCTCTGGTGCTCACAGTAATCAGCACCAGTTGTGCAGAACAGTGCACTGGCAGCCCGCTTTTCACAAGCAGTTGGGTTAAAAGTCTATCTCATGCATGTGAAAATAATTATATAAACCCCAGTTATTAGTGCCACATTATTCAAGAATGGCTTGGATGTGTGGGCCAAGTCTCCAGCTGAAATAAATCCTCAAAGCTTTGCTATGGGTAATGGATAGACATTAGCATAAATTAGCTGAGGATCTGTCATATCTGACTCCTCATATATAACAGTCTTAGCTCCATGACTATTTTGATGTTTGTCTTCTGAGGTTATTAACCCTAAAATCACCTCTTCTGACCCTGTGCTGGAGAATACTTGATACTGAAGCTGAGGTGAAATGGAAGGTGAGTAGTAGAGGTGATATCACTGGAAGAGTGCAACACATGTGAATAGCAGGAAACTGTTCTTAAAGCAGCTCCCTCAGCAGGCTCCACCAATATCCTAATGGTTACACTCTGTCTCGCCAGCAGATGATGTCACAGGCTCTTCCACACACAGAAATAAAAGCCACATTTCTTCTTTCAAAAATGTCATCAGAAACACACAATGATTTTAGTACTGTCAGGAACTTTTATACAGGTAGGCCATGGATACAAACTTCTCAAATCACTAGTGTGCTTTAGAAGCTGAACCACAGTCCGCGTGCAGGATCCCATCACAGAGCTGTGCGAGCCAGACCCCTTTTGGATGAAATTGGACCAGAAGATTCCTCACAGCACCACACCTAATGCACTTGAGTCCACGGGACAAGCAAGAACCCACAGGAACGTACAGCGTACACTTGGTTTCCACAGCTCCAACTGCTTTGCACTATAGATCCACAACCTGATTCACATTACCTGCAAACATATGCACAACCCCAGAAAAAGTACATCTAAGCAGATGCCAAGTTATAGTTCAACTCAATTTGAGACACCTTTTGCAAACAATTACACGAAAAGAACAAAGTGTGTAAACTGGCTTTTGTACCTATGAGAATCATGCCTTTCCTACAAATAAATTGATGTTAGTATTTGAAGCCTATTGTGTATAATTAAAAACGTCTAATTCACCCAAGACAAGATTGTCTCAGTGAAAGCCTGTCACCTTCTATAGGGGAAAGACATGCATTATGTATTTTTTGCACTGACTTATCTTTGTTATGCATGAGGCCTGTTTTGGCAATATATAGGAAACATGTGTTCAGTTTCTGTGATTTAGAGTTGCTACAATTAGCAGAAGTTAATTTTTGACAGCATTTTCCCAAAAAAGCAACAAGGAGAATCTGAGAATAAGCATCCTTGATACAACAGAAACAAAGGTGTTTCTTATGCTCGTCTGTTAAGAGAAAAATCTATCACAATTCCCTGCTAAAATGTGTAGGTGAAGAATTTCCATTTTTAGAATTCAACTTTGAAGGAGGAAGTACCTTGTTAAAAATTACAGTAATTAAAAATGAATTTATAAGTAGCTTTAGTTCAAAATTGGTACCGAAGGAGACAGAAAGAGTTCATTGGATATATAAGCACTTTCATGTTATTATTACAACAATGAACAAAATGTGAAAAGGGGATCTATATGGAAATGGACATAATATATCCATGATACAGCACTAGTCTGAGAATCTGGTTTCACAGTGCATCTTTAGCCAGGCCTTCCATTTAATGGAGCAGGCACTGATCCAGTGCACCAAGTTGCAGGTTATTATTCTAGTTAGATGGCTACGAAGGCCCAAAAGTGACATGAGATGAGATAATCAAGTCTTTTTCCTTAAGGCACATAAAGGTCACAAAATAACATTTAATTACCCACTCTTGTAACATTTATAAAGCAGCAAATCAGAACTACTCCAGAGTAAATATCTAGGAACCAACAATGAATCAAAACATAAATGGCAATTATTTTGTGTATCTGAACAAAAAACAAAATAACTTTCTGCCAGAGGAAATCAATTCCCCTTCCACATACTCCAACTGGCCTTGGCATTTTGCAAAAATACTGCTGCAACCACTTTGCTGCATTTTAACATAATTTAAAAAACACCCAAACAAAAAACAACAAAACAAAAACAAACAGCAAAACAAAAAACCAGAACCCATCCAGCTTTCATTAACTAAGCAACTTTTTCTCACTTTTCACTGATTTTCATGTAAGGCTGAAGTTAAATTGGGACAGACCACTCATTTCAATTTTATGCTTTGTGAAGTGAGAAAAAGAAGCCATGTCTGAGATTAAACCATGCCAGTGGTATTCACTTCTCTCTACCCCAAAGAAGTGTTCAGTAATACCATTTGAGGTAGCCTTCTGTGCTGGAAATGAGTCTATATAGTTGCGGCACACAATAAGAACCATGCAGCCTGTCATGGATCCCTTTTTATGTTGGGTGAGTTGATGGACACGTCTCTGTCATTACCATAAGTGAGGAACAAAGTAGATCCCAACACGTAACACCTTTAACCTGCAGCGGGGGTGGATCCAGAGACCTCAGCAGGTCACAGATCACGCACCCGTCTGGACTGTCCTGATGCTGTGATGGAGATTGAGCTGTGTCACCTCATCACCAATGCCAATGAAGATGTCACAGCCTCAACCCCACCTCTATCTACACACCCTGAAACGTATAAGAAAGTCTCATGACTATTTAGTTATTTTTCAGTCTTTTAGAGCTTTTCAGTCTTCTCTTCCTTCAACCTCCACCTGCATATTTCCAAGTCCTTTGTCTCCTTCTGGACTCGCTACATCAATAATTCTAAAAGACATGAGTAACATTTGGTACGAGTATGTTTCATTTCTAACCACATTACGCTTCAAAGGCTTGCCAAGAGATACAAAGTCCAGAAATTTAGAGTTAATAGCTACTCACAGAGTGGTTTGCAGTTATACTGCTAGAAGAAATACTAAGAATTGAGAAGGTACCTGCAATGTGAACGTCAGGCAGAAGGAAACAGCTGTGATGAAACACAGTTTCAAATGAGGCTATCTGTTCTCATATAGCTGACATCAAAGCATTGAGGTTACCCCAAAAAAGTTGAACTAAAAAGCCTTATCTGATTCTGGAAAGCTGTTCATTGGCAGTCATTACCTTCATCCTTCTTAAATTATCACAGAATCTTGTATGTTTATTTAGTGGTGAGCATTTAGAACAACTGATTCTGAAAATGTCTGTTCCCCACATTACACAAGTATCTTAGAAAGCAGCTGAGGAAGAAGGGAGTTATTGAATCAGTATAGTCAAAGCAACAAAACATTTGGGAAAAAATATCAACATGGGAGCTTCTTTTGGAATATCAAGAGAGTTTTACAATTCTGTGTTCCCAAACCACCATCTTCCTATTACCACTTCCCTACTAATTCTGATCACAGTTTCTTACACACAGCCCTCATCAAAATGAAGAGCTGAGCATTCTTATCTACAGGCAGACCAGACTGTCTGGAAAATAGCCATAAGACAGGAGCGATCACTGAGTGATGACAGCTTAATTCACAGCTAAGGTGCTATTAAAACAGCTTCCAGTGTTTCCAAAGATGTTCCAAAAATCAACTGTCATAACCCCCACCATGATACCTGGTCATGACAGTGAGAGAATGACCCCATAATCCTTGTACTCTTCCTTTAAACAAAGAGGATTAGCAGATCATGTATTTCTGTAAATCTTCATTGTACCAGACAGTTAGAAGTCATGATAAGAAAGAACCATGCTCGTAGTCATGACTAATAAAGCAGAGCTTGTCACTCCTTTTGGGGTCACCAGAGCTGGATTAAGCCTATCTAGCTTCCTTTACAAAGACACATAGGATAGATTTTCAAATGTAAATGACCACTTCAGATGGTGTAAAATTAACTGAAGTGGTACTGAAAATACATTTATTATCACAATAATACCAGCATTCGAGTATTGCTGCAATTGAAGCAAGAACCATCTCTTTTAACAACACAGGGAAAAGCTTGGATTACAGGACCAAGCAGTAAAAACAGCTGACTAAATGGATTATACAAGTCCTGAAAGAAAATACACTTGCATAATTTGTTGTTTCATCATATGGTTCTGCCTCGGAGGTAGAAAGTTCAACCACAGATGAATAAAACAGAAATCTCTAAGCTCATGTCTGGGCATCCCTGATGTCCAGAACAACGAGTATCTCTGTCTGTAAAAGTTCTGGGGTACCAAGCCAAAGTGCACCTCTGGGCAGAGCTCCATTTAATTCTCTTCAGTTTGCAGGCTCCTCCAAGTGGTTTGAGAACACCTACAAGCTACACCAAGGGAACTTGTGTCTGTAAACCAGGAACATTTTCTATGAATTAAGAAAATATGTTAAGATGTCACTACAAGCCTCCGGAAGATGGGACCCCAAGCAAAAGAATCCCAGCTCCCCAGGGACTTGGGTTGATTCTCGGCAAGGCAGAGTCAAACAGAGACCATGTCATCGAAAACATCTGCACAAACCCCAGTGAGTGGCATCTGCTGCTGAAAGCTGAGAGCGCTCAGAGCAGCACCGTTACTTTCCTCCTGCCTTGCCATGAGAGCCCAGCCAAGGAAAGGATTGGTCCACAGACCTGTGGGTTAAACTGAGGAACTCTCCTCAGAACTGTCGAATGAGGAGCTGGACACCACTGTTAGCTCCCTGGAGCACCAAGAGCTATGGTTTAATCTTCTAACGTGCTCCAGACAAGGTCATTTTTTAATCCTGAGAACAAGACATCGCACAACTGATTAGAAAAACCTTTCTAGAACTGCATCAATTCAAAAAGAATTTTCCAACACTTAGCCATAGTTAAAAGAATAGTAGCTATAACTGATCTGGAGAGATTAAAAGGATAAATCACCGAGGATGTTGGGGAAGATAAATCCAGTAAAGTGAATAAATGTTCTGGGTGTGGAAGGAGACAGGCTGGTTTTATCAGCCAACAGCATGGAGTCTCAGACCTAAGGCTATTAGGATTAACGTTTCTCTGTCCTTTAAAAACCCTCTAATGTATTCAGTGAAATGAAAGAGGAAGAATGTGCCTGAAGTGAGAGAATGTCATGACAGCCCTGGTCTGAGAGCCCTGGAAATGCTGGAACCAGATCCTTCAATTTGGCAGCACGAAAGTCAGGAGGCAGAGTGACTGTAAATGGTCTGGAGAAACACTCTTGACACTGTCCTGCTTTTTAAAATGACTCTAGCCTGAGTATTCAGTTGTTCAGGTACAGAATTATTAAATTTTTTCCCCAGAGATTAGTTTTGGCATTATCACCAAAATCAGCAGAAAATTTTGTAGACTGGAATGTTGAAAGGGCTACATAAGAGAATGTAATTGTCGGAATGGGTTTTTTTAAAATTATTATTTATTTCAGGACGTGCAAGTATAAAATATTAAAACTCCAAATTTGTTATGTTTCAATTCTATTGACAAAAGGAAATCCCTTGCTTTCTGTCTTGAATATACGGCAAAAATTCCAGCACATAACCCTTTATGGAAAAGAGCTACATTTGTAGGAGATGGAGAGCCAAGACTGGCACTTCCCTTTGGTCCTGGGAAAAATATCCTTTAAAATATGGTCATTTTGAGCCTCCATATATCTGGAAATTCACTAATCACTTCTGTATGTGAGTAGCTCAGCATGAAAAAAATACTATTACTCCCTTCCACAGCTTTAGCAAGACAGGTATCACCATGGCATATTCATATATCCCTCTGTGGATTTATATGTAAATATGCAAACATCTTCTTGAAGGTCTCTTATTTTCTAAAGAACCCTTTTGGCAATTTGCTATTAAAGCTGCATCCGTACATATAATATTAGGCTGCCCTTTGGTCTTCGTAGAAAAAAGAGGCTGTCATAAAGCTATCTTCCTTTTTCCAGAGGCTTACACAAAGCAGCAATGCTTTCAGGGGTAACAATATTCCTTTTAAAGCGACTTCTACAGATAGTAGCTACTTTTTCCACAAGTAGCTTATACAGCGCTTAAAATGGGCTCTTTATGAAGAAAGATGGAGTGTAATAAAAATACCATTCCTAATCTGAAAATCTAAGAGACACTGGATGAGCCAGTTACATGTTTTGGGGTTTTGCTGCCAGGAAAAAGCACTCCCTCTCATCTCCTGGACCACTTAGGAAGATTTGGAAGACTAGTCATTATTTCCTTTTGTTTTTTTCTCCTATTAGACCTAGTAGAGCTCCATCTTGGCACGTACAATTCCCCCCGGGTAAGCAGAGAAAGAAGCAATTAAGTACAAAATGCTAACAAGATGTCTGAGTGAGTCAATTGTGTTTCTAAAGTATCCGTGGGTTTTTGTACACCTAAAAATCATTTCTAGGTCAGAGAAAAATAAAAGTTAGGGTAAACGTAGAAAAAAGTGTCATATTAGGATATTTATATAAACTGTCATTCTTGTGTTTTCCCCAGACCTCATGTGCTCTAAGCTATCAATCAACAGCCTCCACAATCAGACTTTGAGTCCTGATGGAGTAGGAAGATGTCATCCAGGGAGGAAAACATGTGGAAAATCTGTTAGCCATGTGTGTCATTACTGATGTCAACATTTAAGTAAATATGCAAGAACTACCTAAGGTTCCTACAGACCTACTGTAACAGAAATAACTGAGAGAGCTTTGCCAGATTAAATGGTGCCATGTTTACCTCAATCTTTTCCCCAGTTACTGGGTTTTACATGTCTGTAGCACAGGTGTGTTTTGTAGGAGCAATTTGCAAACTACTGTGGCAAAGAATTCCAGAGCAATTCGTTAAATTAATGGAAGTTTTCAGCTTTAATTACTCCCAAAAAGACCTGAAAATAAACATGTATTCTAAATATTTTCTGAATGTGAGCCATCATATAATTAATTTCAAGTGGCAAAAGCAGCATTCAGAGTCTTGAGATTCCCAATGCAGTTTCACAAAATGAGAGTTACAAAATGCAGATGACATCAGCAGTGATGTCGTATTCAGATCACGGGGAGCTTACAACAATTTTACAAGGAGGAGGAGGAATCGGCCACTATTCATCAAAATATTGCACAAACACTGATGAAGGCGTATTCTAGTAAGACTTAGGATTAAACTTGCAGAAACTCCACTCATTCACAGCCAGGTACAAGACAGCAGTGAATGCTATAAGATGCACATTAAAAATGAGAGATTAGAAACACAGAATCTTTGGATTAAACAAGAACGATGCCCAAAGCTCGGAAGCAAGGCGCCCTACACAAAAGCTTATTGCAGGCTGCATACATCTCTGTTATGGTGAAACCCAAATGCACTGTCACTAAGTTTTTAAAAATCAAACACAGAGTCCTGAGCAACCTCAAATTTTAAGCCACTAAATCTCAGTAATAGTTTTTAAGGAGAGTTCAAAAGCAAAACAGAGAAGTCAAAGTCCAAAGGTATCACAATGGCAGATCAAAGTGTGAAAAGGGATTAATGGCATCTTCAGCAAATGAAGTTTAAAATTCTAGTGTATTAGAGAAGGTCTTTTTTGAAATGGTAATAGGCTATACCTGAGCTGAAAAGACAATTAAGATAGTGTTAATTTTTTTTATGGTATCTGGCAGTAATATTTTTATCCTGTTAATTATACAGGAGACAGCAAATGTACATAATATGATAGCTCCATGCTGAGATGACATGCCTGCTGCCTAGTTAAGTGGCTACATTTATCCTATAATTAGCTTGCAGGAATGTGATTTGCATTGCATACCTAACAGTATATATAATGTCAACTATGCCACAAAAGCCTAAAATGGAAACTGACACTCTCTCAGCTTTGACCTCTGGATAAAACAAGGTGATGCCTCTCATGACCTCCTGCTCTTTGTATTCAACCGCACACAAGAAATGCATTGAAGTAATGCTAAATGTATGACAAATTCAAAATGTACAGAAATTTAAAGTCAGGGCAGAAAATCTGTGCTGGTGCTTCAGCCTGAACTCACCCCTTTCCAGGGAATGAGGATAATGATGGTTAAAAGGCAGCATCTGTGGTTTATTGGTATTAACTTTGGGTGTTTTGTCTTGCAGGCAGAATTACAGGGGCGTTTCCTGGATATATATTTAACTGGCATAGGAAGTACATAGCTTTTCTAGGCAACTACATATATAAAAACTTGTTATTAAAACTATGTTCCTGCCTTCTGTATTTTCTGAAAATTCTGTATGGGGTTAGGGTGCACAGGACTTCACTGCTACAGATACTGCACATCTAGGTGAGCAAACACCTGGAATGAAATCTGCATTTCTGCTGTCATTTAGGGACAGACTCCATTATTCTCATTGCAAGCAAGCTATCAACCTACCCCAAGTTATTCCGCTGATTTCAAGCTGTTTGTCCTTTTGTCACAACTCTTTGCTCCTGATCTTAGAACATACAGCACCACATTGTTCTGAGAAGAAAAGGGAAACCAAACAGCCACAAACAACTCTGAAGCTTCACTGGGTGAAAATGAAAGTCTTATCCAGACTTGGTACACCATGAATTCTAGTTTGCTTTGTAGTCCTGCAGTATCATTAGAGGCTTTAGGCTCTTGGGAGCCTATTCACAGCTGTCCTTATCCCTTCCCACTGCTGGGAGACGGTAGGGAAGAAATAACACGGGTTGGTGAGCTCACCAGCCTGACTCCAGCCTCACACTAGCTATGGAGGGAGAGAACCTGGGGGATTCTGCCCTTGAAACACGGCCAGGAAAAGTCACCAAATCAGAAACAGCAAAGCCAGGTGACAGACACCATCTCAGAGGAAGGAGGGAGGGACACAGGGCAGCCTCAGGGATTGTGTGACTGGCCGAGGAAGGATGCTGGATGAAAACAAAAAGCCGAGGAGGGTGAGAAACACAGTGACAAGCAAAATGCAGAAGGGAGCTGGGAGAGCTCCGACCCAACCACTCTTCCAGACAGAATTCTTTCTGTTCACTGCCACAAACTGCTCCCACTTGGGACCCCAGGCCTCTGAAACAATGCTGGAAGGGCTGCTACTGATAACAATAACCATGTAAAATTAACACATGCAACAAGATAGTTACTTGCATTTATTTACTTGATATTTATCTGTACAAATAGTTGTGATTTCAGAAAATCCTTTCCCTGAATTTTTCTTTATTTCTCTACCAAAACAATGGTAGCCCCTATGTCTTAACACACGGATTCAGGTGCTTTTTGATTTTTTGCGTTCCCATTTGACTGAAACTGTCAGTCATGATTTCTTACACCAAAACTTCAGCCTTTGCAGCAGTTGTGAGCTGTGCTCACTACATTTCAACCAGGTTGCCTCACAGGTTTTGATGCCATATGACAATGTACAAAGCACTCTCTATTACATATCTCATCTTTCATTAACATTTGCATTCTTGCTTGCACAAATACTCCAACACTATATGCCTTTAACAGTTTGGTAGCTTCTAATAAATCTATTTAACTGCATCTCGTGACTCTTTGCTTCATGAAACTGCTTACCTTGGTGCAGTAGGTCTTCTCTAATCAAGTGTAGTGTAGCTCCCAGGACTTGGTCTGATACAAAATTCGGGGTAGTTCTTGCTCTCCTCCTTAAAATTTTGCCTTTTGAAATAAACCTATTATTCTGTCTCTTTCTTTTTGTCCATGATGAAATGATACTCTAAACTTCTCTGATTAAAGCACATGGCATGCTCTCAAGTATGCGTTACTACATCTGTTTGCCTTATTGAACAGCTGAAAAGCATTCAAACTATTACTCCCTTTTTTATTACTATTCAGTACATTTCTGTGTATGTTCTGGCCAATATTTTTTTTAATAATAATGTTGATTGCTACAACACCACCTGGTGTTGTTGGCAACTGTGTTCTTAGGACAAATCTGGAGATAGCTGGGGTTTAATTTAAAAGCCCAGTTCCTGGAGGCACGTGATTAGATAGGAATTTTTTGTTTTGGTTTGTTTTTGAGGGGGTGGGAGGTGTTTGTTTATTTAAAAAAAAAAAAAGAAAGAAAAGGAAAAAAAGAAAAAAGCCTAATCTTCTGAGGAAAACCTAAACGTGACCACAGTGTATCCCCAAAGGATCAGAAACAAAAGACCTCAGTGTTTTCCTATTTTTCATTTCAGACTTGACTATTTCAGTACATCCTTAGACATGGAACACACCCACAAAATGCACATACATGCTTAGACATGCAGACACACAGACTTCACACACATCATGACGGGGTATGGAAACAGTAATTTAGCAATTGTCATCAAAAGAATGTTTACAATATAAATCTTCCTTCCACCTCTATCCATCCAGCAGCTCCTTTGAACCAGCAATGTTTTCCAAGAGTAAAGAAAAACCAAGATGCTTCTGTGAACATTTGTAGGGACTCTTTACCAACTTCAGCAACTGATCCAGGAGTGTGTGTGGAACCATTGCCCACCTGTTTCCTGTTTGCTGACAGGAACTCCATAAGAAGTAACATCCTTAAAGAGTGCCTCAAGATCAAAAGAAATCAATGATGTACACGATGCAAAAATTCCCCCAATGTACCCAACACGACCAGGCACTGAACTGCATCCTCAGTTCAGCATGAGGCATGAAAAAGGAAGCAAAGTTTTCAGTGACTTCACTACATTCAATGCAAATCACATACAGAAGAATCGGTGGCTTTTCATATACTCTTAGGTCTTGGTTGTATTAAAATACAACTCTACTTTTCCACATGCATAGCAGCTTAAGATTCTCATTTGTTCCTTTAAACAACACTCTCCAGTTAACCTGATAGGCAAAATTCCACAACATTGTTATCTAAGAATCAAACAGCAGGATGCTGGAGGAGCTGTTTAAATAGCTATTTCCAGCCTTGATGGAGCACCTCATTTTACAATATGTTGAAACACAATCATCTTGATTAATCTTTAGTGGGCACCAAAGAATGTAGTTCAGAATTCAGTTTTTCAGGATGTCTATCAGGGAAAAACAAAACCAGCAAACCATATCACCATTTTTATGCCACATACCCGGAACTAGGCACGTCCATCCAACTACACAAGCCTTGCTTCTGCCTTGTGCTCAGTGTTGTGTGTCCTCATACCCACAGTGCACAGCCCCTTCTCCTCAGTGAGCTTCTGCTGGCAGCACTGGGACCTTCAAACAGGAACAGTCCCCAAGTTTCATGAGTTTCTCAGTAACCCAGCAACCAGCTATCAGCCCCACCGCTGTCCTAGAGAAGAGAAAAGCTTTCCACAGAATATTTCTGCTTGGCTTTACTTGATAAGCTTCTCAGTCTGCTGTGCTCCCTCAAAGTCACCATTTGGCCATTTAAATGTTACATAAAGGGCAACTTTTTCAAAGCCACTCTTGATATGTATAAAGAATGCCACTTGTCAGTGCCAAGGTGAACTACCTACAAGTACAGTTCAAACAGGGATGTCATGGATAAACAGCACCAAAAAGAAACTTTCCTGGTCTGACCCTACTTGCTTGCTATTTTCACAGGGGTCACTTTCTGTTCAACAACAGGGAGAACACAACGTCCAAAATTCAGTAAAAATATGTGCAAAGTGCCATTCTGAGTTCCTGGTTTATACGGATATCATTATTTAACTGGAAAACAACCCCACTTGATGGTGAGAGAAATATATTTTGTACAATAGGATACTGCCCCCAGGAAGTCTGAGAAATAAATGCCAAACATGGTGTTTTGGACACAATGCGAGCACACACTGTGTGGGTTAAGAGTCAGGAAGGGGCTGCAGCAAGCTAGTCACAGTTTGTAGAGCACCTGAAAAAATGTTGGTTTTTGAAGATAACCCCAAGGGAAAACTTGTGGGAAATCTCCTAAATGGTGTGAAAAAAACCACAGCTTTAAGATCTGCTAGTTTAAACAAACATTTTTGTTTTGTCTTTAACTGGAGCTAATGAAGTGCCCCACTTATTCTGAATCGCTAACGGGTTAGAACAACTAATACCAACATAGCCTTAGGTAAAGAAGTGTGAGCTCAGCAACTACCTTTTAGTATTCAAGAGCTGCTGCTAAACAAGCACTGAAATCCATTGAAGCTGAAGAAATAGATCCACCTTCAGTTCCACTTTGAATTTGGCCCTGTTTACTGAAGAAATAGGAGAGAGTGGAAGGTGTGAATTATTCAGTCATTTAAGCAGCTGGTGCAGAGATATGTAAACAATGCTTGAGATTCTAACTATGTGAGTGTACCCATGCATATACATTATACACCTAATATATATTTGGCACCTGTATTAAGGAGTCTAACAATTTTCTAATAAATTGATCTTTTTCCATTAGATGACCTGGATATTATTTGGAAGAAGCAAAACATGTAAGCAGAGACCCATCGAAGAAAACTCTGGCTACAAAAATCACATGCAGTTCACATTTTACAGATGTTAGTGTTATTCCAATACGAAGCAGAGAACTGAATAGCACTGAACTTGCTTTTGCATTTAAAGTCAGAAGCAGTTTGTCTTCCTTATACAAGAAATAATATGAAGAAAGAACAGTTCTATTTCTTTCTCCCAGAGGAAGTTTCTAGCAGTCATCTTCAGCTGATGAAAGATAGATACTGCAGGACCAGCTTCGGTTTTTTGTTACCCAACATGAGAGGTCCCCCACTACAGAAGATATTAACATATAATTAGGTATCCACTTAACATTTTTCACACGTATACACAGTCACAACAAAGCCTGATATAAAAAGCTGCTTTTAAAGCTTGCTATGTAGGAAGTCATGTGTGATCACTTGTTCAATCTGAAGGTATGGAGTAAGCAGGGATCCTAAGGCGGTGTTCCCACTGATCCCTACACAAGCTGCACATTGTTTGTTTAGCAGAATTAGTGTTACCAGAACAATCCCAGCAAGCTGATTGGAGGTTTCCTCAACCCCCCTGTGTTGTGAAATGTTCATCCTCATTGCATTTTGTAATTTGGAGCAAGAGATGAGGACAACCAGCCTTTGCTCAGAATTGATTTAACTACACTTTAACAAACACCTTTCACTAAAACTTAGTTGTTATGTTGGTCTACAAAGCCATGCCATCACCACAAGGAGACCAAACAGATACAGGACAGTTCATTTCTGATATCAGGACTGTAAAAGTCAGTGTAACACCAGGCCAACTGCGATATGGTGATGGAGAACCAGCAAACTGACCACATGCTCTTCCCCAGATGGGTACAACATACATGTGTACTTGAGAAAGCTTCGTATGGATTGGCAGCTGCTGCAAACAATGTCCAAGAATTCACTTTCCTGTTATGTAAGAGGAGCACTTCCCTTCATCCAGCTACCTGTATGAATACAGCCACATCCTCCAGAAATTCCTGCTGCCTCCCAGGCATGCTGGCCATAATCCCCCAGCTAACGCAGGCAGGTAATTTTTTATTTTTTTTTTCAAAATTAGTCTCAAAACTACCAGTCTATTATATCTCTTTTCCACATAAGAAACAGAATTACAGTATAATTACTCATGTTCAGCACAAGTTCAGCAGAACTCGCTGCATCAAGCAGGGCAAGGGCACCTGAGGCACGTGTTCCTCCTGCAGCCCCCACGAGGGTGTGCAGGTAGGGAGAGGGCACTGCCAGGGGAGAAGGCACTGACAGAATGGAGCACTGCAAAAGCCGAATTCTGGGCTGGCTGTGTTTGTGTCTGGGAAGTGGAGACATGCCTAAACACTGTGTTTTTTTAGACTTCACCAATAGGCAGCACATAAAACGCAAGAAATGCCTTTGATCTTGGCAAAATTAGGAGATAGGACTGTATTTGGGTCAACCGCCCCTTCCTTCTGCACCCTTGTAGAAGAAAAAAATGCTGAAGGAAGAGCAGCACAACAAAGACAGAATTGCTCCTTTGAATAGAAACAATAGAGGCAAGCATCTCTAAAATAAAGATATTGTGATTAGGTTATACACTCCTTTTTTTTTTTTTTTTAACCTGCATAAATTTTGATTTATATTTAAATAAAAATGATTAAATTTTATCTTCTAAGATGGAAATGTTGTGATAAATACTGGCCCATGGCCAAACTAATCTCTAAAGCCTACAGCTTACAGCCCCTGTTGTCTTGTATGGATATTTGAATGGCAATGGGTTTTATCAGTATTTCTAAAGGCACTCATTTAATTATGTGGTTGTAAGAATTTTCAAAACCCCAAAGAATTAACACTACCAATACATATTCATATTTCTCAAATTAATTCAACCTGAACATTTGAAAATATTAATTTAAAAAACACACTCATTTATTTTTATTTCTGTAAACACTCAGAGCTCTTTTCTGCTCTTGTTTATGCACTCATTTTATTTTTGTATAATTATGAAAAAATGATGTAGTGAACTCTCTTTCTTTATGTTACATAATGCTGGCAATTGATCTATTTACAACAGGGGGCATTACCCAGAAAAAATCACCCTGAGATGGAAGGAAGCTGGTAGCCCACAACAAAGGGCAAGTCCTGCTTGCTGAACCCACGTGTCTGTGCATGGGGCACCCCAGTTCTGGTGTCACTGGTGTGCTCCCACTGCCTTCCATGCTGCAGTGGTTTGAAAAGCTGAGCATTGTGAAGGGCCTGGAGGTTTCAACATAAATGAAATAGCTTTGTAAATGAAAAATATTCTCACCAAACAAAAAAGTTGAAGTGTTTTACTTAAAAAACATTAAAATGAATCACATCTAACTGAAAAGTGGGGAGTTAACTTTTGCTAAATTGTTTACTCTTTATAGTTAATTTTGATTTCCCATATTCTACACACTGCCCATAGTAATATGATTGCCTAGCAGGAACCACAGCACCACTCTTCACAGGCCCCTCTACACAACAGCACACTTTTAGAAAGCTGATATTTTAGAAAAAACAAACTTTTCTGCTTGAGCAATTATCAGTCTGACATCACACTCCAGGTATGCAATGTTGTGTCGTTTGACAACTGTTTGCCCACTTTGACAGGGCAAATTAGGACTCTTTCTTCTCTACAAGCTCATGTACAATTATTATGGCATCATTCTAACATATTTACTACACACAGGAGAGAAAATGACATTATCGCTTTTTAGCTGTCACTTAAACTAAACAATTCGCAGGTATATACGGTTATTGCTGGAAAAAGGATTACCATTTCTATTAGCAACCAGGAAAACAGCAAGAAGATTAAACACTTTGAGAAACACAAAATCTGCCCTATTCCTTAGGCGTCTACCCTATTTCAAGTTCAAGAGTATGTCAGATAACTGAATTTTTTTTTAGGCTTCTTATAGCCCCCATACTTATATCAGTTTAACATAAGTAATAACAAAACCAAATTCCCTCTACTACCACTAAGGCTGCTTAAAGGACTTGCTTTGCTGCAGAAGCCATGACATAGGGGACTGAGATCTCTAATGAAATGCCGCGTATGTTGATTTATGCAGCTTTAGTGGTACCATTAACTGAAAATTGTTCTTTTCATAGGCTTATAGAGAATCTGGTGGCTGTCATTGTTCATGATTCAGTGAGAATACTGGGTCTAAAATTACTGCTGCATTTGGGTGGATATGTGAAGGATGGAAGTCTGCCCTCATTTTGTGTTAATATTTCATACAACAACAAATATAAACCTTCTATATCTAATAACATATGAGATTCCATCACTAGCACAGCTGTCATTAAGTAATGTCTTTAAAAGTCTTCCTGTTTAGAATAAAAAAAACGATTTTTTTCAAGTACTAGTAAGATATATTTCTGGGGAAAAAGTATATACATATACACACACATATATATAGACACGTATGCATATATATATATGTAAGAATAACCTGGCAGTAAGCATTTAAAATTGTATTTCAGACACTAATGCAAGCAGCTAATCCTATTTACATTCATATTAGCCCTGGGTATCTTTTTCCCTAAGATTTACACATTTGTATGCTTGCATGAGTTGAAGTGCTTTTTGCATGATATCAGTACTTTTGTAATTTAAATCTATAAAAGGCAATTTCTTTTAAATATACTTCCTAACAGTGGGTGAAAGAAGCACTAAACTTATTTGAGAGCTGTACACACCAGTAAACATGTGCACTGAACTCCAGGCAATGTGCTGTGAGAGAATTAATCTTATACTGTATTAGCTAAACAGAAAGATTCTGGGACTCCAAGTAACAAGCATGGAAAATGTCCAAACGTTTTCTTCCTATTACCTAGAAAATGTGTATTTTTTAGGATTATGTTTTTAAAAATCCAAGCCTTTTTTTAAGTGAGTGGTTAATTTGATATTTTCTTACCTTACTCATTCCAAAATTTGCAACAAAGGTAGTCCATAAATAGTCCTAATGAATTTTACAGATTTCTGATTTTGACTACCTTCCTCTCATCGATCACCTTAATTCTGAACAACAGCAGAGGACCATCATTTCATTTAAAAGTCTATCATCTCCTTGCACTTCCTACAAATATATAAACACCAGAGTCAAGAATATTCTTCTCAGTGAAATTATCAGGAATCAGAGGGAATTTTTTTGCTAAGAGACATGAAAATGAAGGCATTTGTATGAGAACTTCTTCAGATACACTGGAGTAGGACACTACTGGAGTAGCAGGGCTTGAAACGGATTGTGTGCACTAACTGCTAATTCCTTTTTGACTATTTTTTTTCATTTTATAATTTGTTTTAATATGAAACAATAAAATTCAAGCAGTGAAGAAGAGATCAATTTTGAAAACTCTTTCTCAAATGGTCAATAAAATGAATTTTCAACCTGTGTTGACATGTTCCCAGAGGCTGGTGAATAACACATTTCTGCCTTTTTTTCTCTAGGTTAAGTCCATCTAGTGCCCCCAGTCTCATTTTCTTTCTCTTATGCTCCTTCCTTTCTTCTTCCCAGACCCCAAGCTCTTCTGTCCAAGCACCCCTGTACTCTACCCACTCTCCTGTATTTACATGGACTTTCTGGCATGCCCTCTCTTTCTTCTGACTTCTGGAGCCTCTCTTACATGCGTCTTTCTGCCTTGCCCATCTTGCTCATCAATGCCATTTGGTAACAATGTCATTAGAACTCTTACTGTGATTATTCATGCATAAAAAGATGTTGGGAACATATTGAAGACAAGTATTCTCAGATTCCTCATGCCCTTTCTAAAATAAACAGCCATTTGCAAAAGAAAGGAGGAAATTGTGAAGATTTATTGCTCCTCCAGCTCTAAATTTTGCCAGCACAACCAGTGCTCAAGACAAGCCAGTGTATATTTCTCCGATGTAATCTGTTGCCACACATAGACGCGTGTGTGCTTCTATTTCTGTACACTCAAAAAAAACATCATGCTGCCTAGAAGAGTACGGTTGATAAAATTTTAATAAATGAGTGAATAGTCTAAAAGTAGATGTGAATTTCACGATATCTCATTATCTTCAGAAGAAAGGACACGCATACCATCAGTAGTGGCAAAGACTTGGCAAGCAGCGGCAAGCCTCCAAACCTGCATTTAATGCCAGCTGCAGTGCATGTCCTTTTATTTTCATGTCCTTTTTTCCTCACCCCTAAAGGAGTCAAGAACATGATTCTCAAAAGCAAATAATACATTAACGAGGGCTCTTGCAGGTGCAATGGTCTCTCCCATATGACGCATCCAGAGCTGCTTTAATGTGACTTCCCTTCTACCCACCCTTCAGGAAAGAGCTCTGCAGAGCAGTACTTTTATTTCAGCCCGGGCATTTCAGGCTTGAAAACTGGATGCAAATACTGTTTTAGCGATTCCCTAATCACCCAACAGGATCAACCAGAATTGATCTCTGCGCTTTGAAATTCGCAGGTCTTACACAATCTTCCTTCTGTGTCAGATCTTTTCTTTTCTTTTTTTTTTTTTTTTGTTCCTCCTTGTTTTGAGTAGGGAGGGAGGTGAAGAGGAGGAGTGATGAAGAGGAAACTGGCAAACAATAGGCAGCAATGGAAAGGGCCTGTATTGCTAGTTTTAAGCACCTGGGTTTGCTCTAGCCTGTTTTGAGTACTGATATGGATATGGAGTCACTGGCAAACTAACATCCTCAACTTTAGTTAAAAGAAATATAAATTTGAAATGAATGTATAAATAATATGCAACTGTCTAGACAGTATAGGTCACTTGCAAAGAGACTGGGTCAGGAAAAGATTGTCCATCAGTCAGACAACCATAACTGATTCTGATGCTAAATAATGGTTTAGATATTCAGTATTCTATATATGCGAAAGGCTTCACTGAGCATTGGATCTTCCCAACTAAAGTAGCCTTCTACTTATACATATCTTTATGCAGCTGTAAGAAAATGCACTTGCTATTTAAACATTAAAATTAATGCCCAAAGAAAAAGCTATTTAGCGAGGGACTGGAACCAACCTATGTAATTGGCTTTTGGTAAAGCAAAAATAACTATCATACCCTACCCATGATAAACAACCTAATCTTATCATCGATGGAATCTTAAAAAGGGAAACAATTAAAACTTCAAGCTGGCAAAGAAACTTATTTCCACTTACAGAGTCAGTTCACAGATACATTCAGGGAATTGTATGTTGTAAAGCCCTACTTTGGTCTCTGCATTTCAGAGCACGTTTTCAGGTATCACAAATACAACCGTGCTGACTACACATGCTTTTGAAATTATTCTGTGCATTGTAATGCATTTTTTGCCACTATTTTAGCAAAATAAGTAGGTGGTCTTCAAGGTAACGATGCTGCCATCCTAATGCTTTTCAGGATATACAAGTAAGTTTTGCAGGACTGGAGATAATAGCAGAAACCTATGCAAAATATTTCATTTATTGGCAAATTATAAAGCATGTATATATACATTTGCTAAAAAGGAAAAAGAAAATACATGGGTAATAAATCTGGCACATGCAGCAGCTGGCACAGCTGAAAAGCAGGTGCCATAGCTGCCAGACACAATCAAGGGCTGGGTGTGATTCCCAGTCCCAATCCAAATACATTCCAGAATCAGACACTGTAAGGCAGAGGATGCAGCAGGCCCCTAACTCCTTCCAGAGGTGGTGTGATTTCAAGGAGGCTCCACATGGTTGCATCACTGAATGCCTGTGCAACACACTGCCAAGCACATCTCAGAGCATATTTGGGAGCTTGGGAACAGACTTCCATCAAACCAAACTGCACCATCAGTGGGGTAATAGCTCGTTACACTGGCTGTATCACAGCGTGCCTTCGAAATCCGATTGCTGTTTATTCTGAGTGGAAATACACAGCTTATCCTGGTAATTCTGAAACCTTCTAGTGTGTAGTGACTATATTTTTCAATGGGTGTAGTTTGATTTCTTATGTAAAAAAATCCCATCAAATATCTTGCTACTTTTCTATCTACAAATGGTATCAAACATTTCTGCACAGAAACTGCAAATTTGGAGGTTGATCTTTTGTTATGCTGGCCTACCTTAGTTCAGCTTGAACACATCAGCCCAATTACAAATTTTAAATGCTGCATATGAAGAGAAAGAACTAAAATTATGAAAATTAAACACAAGGTTCCATCCTGCCAATGCTGTGGCAGTGGCAGTGAGCACTGCCCTGCAGAGGCATTACATCCAGCAGTGATGACCACCACCAGCCTCACGCACCAGTCTCTTGCAACTTATACCACGAGGCAGCAACTCAGCACTTCCAAAAATCCCACCCACAAAGGCAGGTCAGGAAGCCCCTCACGCACACGTTACACCCTGACACTTTGCAAAGAGTGCTGAACCCAAACCAGCAAATCCAAGGCAAATTTCTCACATTTGAGGATTCGTATGCTGACAGAAAATACAAAGGCAAAGTGATGCCCAAGTTTCTTCCAGGGCTTCACTGCAAAATCTTTGCCCTGTTCTATTAATGGAGCACCATTAGTCCTTTCTCTGTCTTAACTAGACTCCTGTACTTTTTTTATTCTAAATCCAAAAATGCTTAGAAGTCAACGTTACACGCAAGCCTTGAAAATGGAAAACTTGTTTTTAATCAAGGCTAACAAAATGATGAGCACATTGAAGTTACCATTTAAGCCATCTGGGCTAATCCTGTTCTTAATTAAAAAGACTTTCCATTTGAGGAAAATAAAATAAAATCAAGATATACACAGTTAATTTAAAGTGTTACATTTTGGGAAGTTTTTTTGCAGGTTTTGGAAGGAAGAGATTTTGTGAGAGATCTTATTAGCTGATACTATTCTTTGTTTCTCCATTAGCAGCCTACAGGCAGAGATTTCAGGCTCGGATACAAACAGATTGTGCCAAAATAGCTGTTTCTGAATAGCTTCACATGTGGACACTTTTATTCTGGAATAAGAAAACAGTTACTCAGAAATACCTAGCCCTACTTTAAATTCAGACCCTGCATTAATCCAAATTAGCTTTCAAACACAGCCATCCCTTAGGCTATTAGAAGCTTGATTGTGCTTGGTATTACAAACTTGTGTAAGAGCCCTCTCCAGCCATTCCGCCTCTAATCAAATTTATTCTGAGTTGCACTGTGGGGAAAGCAAACTGAGGCTTACGTTATAAATGATTTTGAGGCTTTGAATCCATGTATTTCTTGTACTTTTTTCATAATGATGTCTGTCATCTGTTCAAAGTGCCTCTGTCACTACCATCAGGTATCGCTACTTCATCTGATTGATTTCATAAACCAGGGTTCAAACATGCACTGCTGGATTGGAATTAAATGTATTTATTTTGAGTCTGTAAGGCTCTATAAACTCAGAGAATATTAGGGGGGCAGTAGAGAGTCTTCAGTGTTGCAGTGCAAATGGAAAGGCTTTTCATTTTGGATGTGTCACTATCATTTCACTGTTTTTAAAGTATTGTCCAGCCAGGCACAAAGACGGGAGAATTTTTTGTAAAAGTCAAATTAGAAAAAATATGTAGTTAGGCTGCTTTGGAAAACATTGCCTGTCTCCAAGCGTGTTATTTTCTTCCAGATGCCATAGATACTTCGTAAACAGAGTTTAGCAAGCAGCTCCAAAGGCTTGTCTACACTTGAAAATTAATTTGGATCAAGACAGAAATGAGAATTTATAGTACAATATGTCTTTATAAAGTTGTTCTCTTCACATTAAGCCCTCTAGTGCTTTTTCATAAATAGATGATTTTTAATGTTCTGTCCAACTCAAGCCATTCTATGATTCTCTGATATTCCTTAATGAAAACTACCTTGTATTACATACACAGCACATAAAACAAGGAAGCGGGTGATTTTTACATCTTTTGGCTAGACAAAGAAAACCGCTGGAACCCAAGTTCCACTTGGGAAAATAAAAAAAGAAAAAAGAAAAGAGTCCATGTTAATCAATGCAACATTAAACAGGTTTTAAGTATGGTCCTACCCTCAACACTCCTCACCCATCATTACATCAGTATAAACCTTGCCCATTACTGACAGCAACGTTACAGAATACTTATTTCTTCTAAAATAACAATAAAAAGCAAATGAAAATGTAACAGCCCTTGACCTGCTGGGAAAGAACTGTGCTGCAACCTGTCAAAGAGAAAAAAATATGAAAAAAGAGGGGAGACATTTGGGCTGCAGGAAACAGATTTGCCAAAATTAAAGGGCCAGATGCAAAAAAAGCATGCTGGGAAAAAAATTACATTATCAGAGTGTCCCCAAACAAGGGAGGGAGAACACAGTCGGAAATGAGTACACTTCAGTGCAGTCTCTCAAAAAGGCCTCTTCCCTTCGATGTAAAATGTTCAAATTACAGCAGTGTACCAAAATGTTCAAAATCCAAATGAGCAAGTGCAGAAAGAGCTCTGAAGACATCTGTGAAACCATTCGCTTATCCTCACAGTCTGAACCATGTGTTTACAATTTCAAAAGCACCCAGTACCAGGCTAAGGGCACTGCTGTTCTATGGGAACCAATGCCCAGCACTTTAAGGAGCTGCATACTCAGTTAAGAAAAGTGATCAGCTCTCAACATACACTGTCCAGCTTCACCAGAACAAGGATTCCTGTGCACTCCTGGCACAGAAAGCTCAGAGGTGCCCGACTTCAGGAGACAGATCAGGGCTCTGGACTCAGAAAGATGCAGGAACTTCCTTATGAAATGGAGTAAGATGTCTCCTCTTCCCTTCTGGATTTTGTACCATCAAGGTATGGGAACTTATTTAGCCTCTTTGTGCATTGCCAGTTCCTGCTATGCATGCAGAGGTGGCCCTGAGCAGTTGTGACCACTGCACAGGCATCAGTCCTGGTGCTGAAAGGGATCCTAGGGGGATATTTTTACTTCTAATAAAGCCATTTTTTGGTACCTTCTGACTACACGACCCACAGTTTAGTGCACTCTATGTGTGTCAAGCAGCATCACAGACCCTTACACAGAAAGCAAAACCACACTGGCATTGATTCACGTATATATTCTTCACTCACAAAATCCAATACTCGTGTAAGTTAGCGCAGAACAGCAGCATTGAAATAGGCTTCTAGCATAGAATAACAGCAAATATTGGGATGTTATGAGCAACTGAGGAACTATTCACAGTTTGGCTTCAGTTTGCCATCAGCTCAGAGCTGGCTGCTGGTTGCAGCACCTGTGCCATTCTGGGGCCAGGGACAGGAATGGGTAATCGGGAGCAGAGGACACTGGAACGCTGGGACTGTTGTGACACCAGGTACAGTGGTTGCCTCACTGCAGCTGCTGGCTCCAGAGGCAGCTTCCCATTTCATTTGCAGTTTTGTGTGCCTCTCCATTTCCTCACACGAGGCACTGCTAGTGTGCCACACTGGCACAGCCAGAGCCGTTCGTGTTGCTGTTATTTCAGCCCAGAAGACCCAGAAAGAGAGCCAGAGCAGACAGGGATAAAAACTGAATCCCTGGCAAAGCTGATGTCTGTTCACGTTGCTGAAAACAGCTCTGCTCCTTCAGGAGTGCCAGGGCAGTCACATGTGTTTGTACGTGTTCTCTCAGTGTTCAAACAAGGACAGGTGTCCCAAGGGAACCAGGGGACAGAGTTTATGGCACGGCTGTTCTCTGCTTGCTTTCTGAATGACATTGAAGCAATCTGATTAGTGAGCTGTTTATGACTTTAGCATTAAAATTTGACAAACGAGAAGCTCTTTTTGAAAGGAAACATTGATTTAAAATAACACTTGGAGTGAGACCAAAGATACAAGGAAGTTGCCTCTGCCAACACAACTTGGTAGAGTTTGTGGGGTTTTTTTCCAGATATACTTATGTTTGATGTACCTGGGGATCAATTCACCTTTATGATCCAGAATTAGAGTATCCTGAGAGTTACTCTTATCTGTCAAAAAGCAGCAAAACAATTTTAAAAAGCACCACTCTTCAATGCTAACTTAATATTCTATTTTTCTTTCTAACTGAGTGAGGAAAAGTACCTTCAGCTTTAATATTTCTTTCTATATATTTTCTTCCTCCGCATTACTAATATTTGAGGCACATTCTACAATCCTGGGAGACAGTTGCTGATTTTAGCCAAAAAGGATAACATCTGTTACAAATTAAGTGATGGAGAAGGAGGTGTCAACTTTCCTGCAAGTGAAACATAAAAGCAGTGTCATCAGCTGACCACAGAAAAAGAGAAGGGTTTGTAAGTGACAGAGATCCACACAACCAGAGGCCTGAGCGGAAACTCTCTGGCAAAACTGCTTTGAGTTTAGTGGAATATGGAGCATAGCGTGGTCTGGTCATTCAGACTGTGATCTCTGAAGGCTCAGTGAGGGTATTTTATGCAGAATGCCATTGAAAGTCAACGCACGGTGTGTAAAATTAAACAAGAGTAATCCTTTGCAAAACTGGGGCCATGTTTAGTTAACCTTTTGCAGGAAAAAAAAAGAAATCTTAAGGTTATTTTCTAAGATTTTATTAAGTCCTGCTGTATTTTAATAGAAATGAGGATTTTGTTTCATTTTTGCTACTCAATATTTACATGGTTGAAAGGAAAACAAAATATTAATCCAGTCTAATCTTTTTAGGATCAAAATCCCAAACAACATGTGTGAGAAATGCTGAGGAACAGATAAGCAAGTGGGAAGGTCTTTTATATACAGCCCTGCACAGAGTCAAATCCATTTTAAGAGTCTAACTTTAATAAGAGATTTAGAGATTTAAAAAAAGAAAAAAATATATTTTTTTTTGCGTGTAGAACACTTTGAAGAACAAGTTGCCTTCAAATTTCTGTCACTGACGACAAGTCAAGGATAGCATTAGGGAATCATGATCATAGAGATGCCAGAAAAATTAGTCAGAATGCATCATGCTGCCAGATCGATCTGCTTCCCCAAACCAAGAACGTGGCCTGGACAGCAGAGAAAAGGAAAAACACAAACCACATTTTTAGGACAAGGAACCAGCAAAAAAGAGGGTTGTTTTTACGGGGAAAGAAAAAAAAAAAAATGGAGAAAGAAAGAAAATGCTAGCCTAGAAATAAATACCAAAGTTTAAAAAAAGAAATGAGAAATGTGCACTTCATGTCAACCAGCTGTATTGGAGCCTTGGAGCAAAGACCTCTCTCTCTAGCACCTCTGCTTTGGCCACAAAATACGAACGTGATTCCCATCTTCTGACAACATCACTGTTGCTGTTCCCTAAGAAAAGAGTGCTATCAGGACACAGAGTCCATTTTCTCTTCATCACTGAACGACCTCTTGAAAACAAAGAAGTTGGTCAACAAACCATCCAACCCTAAAGCCACAACTAATTTATTTTTCAACTTTTATTGAACTATAAACAATAATGAGAAATACAAAAGAAGTGGAAAGACAATGACAGTAGCACTGCAACCATCTACGGAAATCTTTGACAGACAGACATGAGCTGAAAGAGTCCAATGAGGTCTCCAGGGAGAAAACTAATTGTGTGTAGGTGAAGGGAGACTTTAGGGGAAAAAAAACCCATTCTTTTCCAGTCTGACCATCCATTGTACTATGTCAGTTCAGTAAATGATGCTCAGGGTGAAAAGGTATCAAGGAAGAATATTGTGCATTAATATTTTTCAAAATACAGAGAAAGAAATGTTACCAGGAAGCCATGAAAAGCGATATCAATCAGGAACAATATGAAAAAAATGATCAATGAAAGGAAATATTAATTAAGCTACTTTAGACAACAGAATGAAAATGTCCTGAACCCTCATGTTCACACAAAGCAACTGCAAATGACCAAGACAGCAAGGGAATCCTGTCCAGGACAGTCACAGCTGATGCAGTTCTGTGCCTCAGCCTGACCCTGTACCATCAGTGATTCCACTTCTTCAAACCAAGGCTTTTGGGGCGGGATGAGGCCAACTTCATCCCCACTCTTGCCTTTCTCTAAGCCAAAGCAGCTAAAGCAAGTCCAGCCCAAATCTCCCTTGTTACGTGGGAAACAATGCACAATTTTAAGTCAGGCATCCCAAGAAAGTGACAGTAAAATGGATAGCTGCCTTTGTCCCTGCTACCACGCTCCTTGTCATACACTCTTCCTGAGAAAGTTATTCAGCAGCTTCCTGACAACGGGTTCTGAAAAGAAATGTGTGATCTAAAGCAAACCGAACGGGGTGCTGTTCTTGGCACAAAGGGATCAAATCCCACGTCAGTCAGAGCACAGCAAACTCTCTTCCACTCTGTCAGCTACAATTTGCCCATTTCCTTCCAGCCAACTGTCCACAAAAAATAAACATCACTACACAAAAAGCGATTCAAGCTGCATCACCAAGTCAGATTTGGCTTATTCCCAAGCCACCTCTCCCAGATTCACTGGACTAGATCACTGCACGCTGGATAATATGGTAGAAGAGAGCACACACAAACACCACACAGAAGATAATTGCACCCACACAGCCTGCTGGAATGAACAAAATTATACATGGCAAGTTTTTAACTCAAGAAATTAGTTCTCTTTATCTTCTGACGCAATGAGTTAGACACTCTCTCTAAATTTTCTTCTAAAATAATTAACTTTGAAAATTACATTTCTCAAGTTATCCAAACATGGCTAATTATACATATTTCAGAAATACAAACACATAGAATGGCATTGTAGATTACACAGCATTGATTTTGTACCACCGTCCCTCTCAACTGGAAGAAAGAAGAGGAGAAGTCATGACAGGTACTGAAAACTCTCTGCAAGAGGGAACCAAGGCCTGACAAAGACACAAAGCTGTGTTTAGGACTGTTAAACCTTCTGCTCCTGGACAAGAGTGGACGCACCCAATTCGTGAGTCCTTGGACAATTAAGTGGAATTTACACTTTAATTCCTTGTTACCTCTATGACAGCACAGTGAGTTTGGACAGGCATAGTTCTGGTTGCAAGGTATGACATTTTTCCCTGTTTATTTAACTGCTTCCTTGCAGGGAGCAAGGCGGGAGCCTTGCAGACTCTGACCCCTCCGTGTCACGGAGCACCCCTACAGAGCCCAGCTAACCCCAGCAGGAATCGTCCAGGGCAGAGGAGCGCGTGCAAGCCTAGCTTGCAGTCCTTCCTTTATTTGTGTAGTACTCATCCCAGCATCCCGTACTGCTTTTGTGTTCTCATTTTTACCTGTGACACCGCAGCTCTAATCAACACCACAGAAATGGGTATAAATCATGGCTAGTCTATGGTAAATTTTCATGATAAGAACCCACATCAGAGACCACCAAGCTGCTTCTGTGTGTCAGCCGAAGCAGGATGCTCCAGTTCCTGTGACATCCGAACACTCACAGAACTGCAAAGCTCAGGCATTGCTTTATTGGCCAGCAGAAGATGCTCCATCCACTGGATATGATCTCAGAAGTCATGGGGTTTATTCAAAGACAGTCACTTTAGCTTATTAAACCAATATTAAAAAATCCCTTCTAGGAAAAACCCTGAACAGCTCTGGTAGTTTATGATGGGAAAAATGTTATTTATTTGTCATGACTCAGAACATGTATAATTAACACACACACACACATGTGCCTCAAACTGCACACGCAGTCTTTCTTATGAGCAAAATCATCATCTAAGTTTTTTATCTATCATTTTACACACAAACTGACTCATGGTCAGTAAGCATATATTGTCTGAGGAATAAACATTTTGCATAGAACATGGCCCTCTTTGACCTCCGCAAAAAATGAGCGTTGTCAGTCCATTTCAGATGGCAATGTTAATGCTCATCTGTGTCTCTNTTATATACAGTAGTTTATACATACATATGTGTATATATATATATATATATATATATATATATATATGTATGTATAAACTACTGTATATAAAACACAGGAGCACTCTGTTTAATCACAGTCCTGTAATTCACAGCCCTATTTCATGCATCACTGTTACAATTCAACTAGAAATCAGTCTTTATGCAACATAAGTACATGTATGGTTATTATCTGGATAAATATTAGATACTGAGATGCTGAACTGTTTCTTTGTGGAATCTCTGCTATGCTCAGGAACTTTGTGCTGTGCCAGTACTTTGTCATTCTCCATAGATAAATGGGCACGGATCAGAGGAGACATCTGCCTCCTTCCACCTGTCCGTTGAACTGGAAAAGCTCACAAAGTCACAATTTACTTGGAGTGCCCAATCTAACTGCTCCCTTTTACTTTGTCATTCTCAAATCCCTGCTCAAATGACTCACTGCTTTTTCCATGATTCACATTTGGCAATGTTATGATGGGTACTCAACGGGAGTACACCGCTATTTTTTTGAAATTTGCGCTGTTATAGCGTGGTAATTTCTCATAGGTGTTTGAATAAATGTTCTTTTCCCAGATACTGAATATACTCAGCTATCTGTCTGTGAGCAAAGATAATAAGGTATCTGAGTAGGTCAGCTATTTTACTTTTCCCTGCTATATTTAAAAAAAAAAAAAAAAAAAGGCAACTACAACATACTAAACACTAAAGCAGACTGCAAGGAGTAAGTTCAAAAGTGAAATGTTCCCAAAATCCAGTAGGTATCTGTAACAGCAGGTTTCACTTAAAGTGGCTATCACTTTACTGGTTTTAACAAACTTCAAAGTAAGTGTCCTAATGCTACTCATTTTGTGTGTCTGTTTTACATCAGTCACAATTCTGTATCACGGTTTCACTTCTGCCTGATGCTTATAATGAATTTTTGTAACTGGAAAGCACATTTAGTGTATGGATTAAATTAAGAATGGTTTTACAAAGCAGCATGATAGCAGACATTTATGTTATTAACTCACTTTTTTACATATCTGCTGATATGTTGTTGGGGCATGTTAAAATATAGTATGGTAATCCATACCACATCCATCTGCAAGATAAATATACTTAACTGAAATAAAATCAGAGAATAAGAAATCAGTTTCATGGGGCTTCATTTCAAGTCACTGAAATACAGGAACATTTTTCAAATAGAACTATTAATTTTTAATTCATTATCCAACTTCAATGCAAAATGGCTAATTTTAATAAACCAAAGTGTCAGTGCTGATGGTGAAATCTTACACAGATGGAAAGCTATTCTCCTAGGAATGCAGCCTGGGAGCGATACTTGAATACCAAAAAGGTATTCCCCAACATGGAATTTTTATGCTATTTGCCAGCACATGGAGTGTGCTGGATGATTTCACAGCTCTTGGTCTTTCCCACTCTGAGGAGAAAGGCCACAAGCGATGGCAACACCTGCAGGGCAGTTTAGCGGAGTTAAAGGCACACCTCTCAGTGAACCCAGGGGCACTGTGCACCACAGTTTCTTCATTCCCTTAGAAGAAGTCAATCCCAAAAGAAATGTTGTAGGTCTACTTTCTGTAACTAAAACAGCAAATGAAGAAGGAGCTTCTGATTCTCATCTACAACTTGTTGTACCTCAGTCTTCTTCCAAAACCAGTGCTGTTGGATTCCCGCAGTGACTCTACTGCTTTGGGATAGAGAATGGCCAGGACAAGAAGTGCAGACTGGAGTTACGTATGTTCATTAAGATGAGTGAGCTGGCACATCTGGCCCACAAGGCACCTGAATCACAGAATCACCAGGTTGGAAAAGACCTCTTAAGACCATCGAGTCCAACCCATGCCCTAACACCTCAACTAAACCATGGCATCGAGTGCCACATCCAGTCTTTTTTTAAACACATCCAGGGATGGTTATTCCACCACCTCCCCGGGCAGACAATTCCAGTGTTTAACTACTCTTTCTGTGAAAAACTTTTTCCTAATATCTAACCTATATTTCCCTTGGCACAGCTTAAGTCTGTGTCCTCTCGTTCTGTCACAGCCCTGAAGATGTGATAACAACATAGAGAGCAAGGGGAAAAGACGTTCCATATGATCTGCTAAAGGAACGAAAAGTCATCCTATTTTTTCAGTCCTGTTCCTTCTGGTGCTAGTGTCCCTCAGTACACACATATCCAGTGGCAGGGGAGAACCGTGGAGGTACATTTTGCTCCATTTTCTATGTCTTCAATACAGTCTGGATAGGATATTCATATTGTTGTCATTAAAAAATTTCTCATTTCATCTCAAAACATGTTTTTTCCAAGGCTAAGGAACACATCACTCTAAGCAGTTGTTCATAAAACTTTTAACCTGGAGATCCCTTTTTTCCCAATCACCTCCTAAAATGTAGACTCATTAAGAGATGGTGTAATTAAATCTATTTTAAAACCTGTCATTTCACTAGAAATGCTTGATTCTGCCTGGGCCAGTTACCCTGTTTCTGACTCCTCTAGGACATGCACGCAGTGTACACAGCTGCTGGTCGCCAAAGATCAGCAGTAGCCATTTGCTGAAGGAAAGGTAGAAAACTTCTTGTGGATGCCAGGAGCAAATGGCCATATCAGATGCCCTTCTAAGGCAAAATTAAACTATTCCTTAAGGCTGTAATAAAAACCAGCCATTGAAGCTTATTTTAGCAGCATTTCAGTGATCCAACAGTATGAAAAAGAAAGGCTGAACTCCATCAGCAGGAAGAATTTTATCAGGCATGCATGTATTTATACTGCAGGACTGAAACTTGTATTCCCCTCTCCTCTTCTCCCTCACTACATGAGTCTTGTCTCCAGAAGCAGAAGGAAGTCTCAGAAAGGCCGAGTCCTCTGTCCAAACACACACATATTTGTCTGCCTTTTATCACAGCAGCTAGGTCTCTAAAGACTTGGGTGGACTTATTCTCTCTAAGGACTTATAATGACTGGCACAAAGCACCGAGGCAGCAGAACTTGACCACAGGGCAGTCCTCCTCCCTCCTTCGTGCCCAAATAGGTGGTGGTGGTGAAAATAAAAAAACAAATACTTCATCTTTGCAGTACAAGTGAAACAAGGGGCTTTTACCTTTGATTTCAAAAGCTAATAAAATCTTCCTGGCAGCTATCACTGCTGTTTGCCTCCACCCAGCCCCTAGCTGAGGTTGCTGCTCCAGCACCAGCTGATGGCCCAACACCAGGAACACAGATAGCCACAGTGTGAATATGCAGAATGCACAATAGCAGGAATTGTAAATATTTCCCTGTGCCCTCCTCCAGGTACATGCAAGTATGGTATTTAAAACTGTCAGACATCAGCAGTCAGACATATCCAGACGTCATAGCTGCCGCCATCCAGGAGGAATTATGATTTATTGTAATTTTGAGATTATACAACAGTTATTTAGTCATTTTAGAGTACAAACAACTACTTTAATAAGCTTACAGATAAGTTATTAGTGTGGTGGAGAGCTCCTTTGAAACAGTAATTTAATTACTCCCTCGCTTGGAGGATCTACAACATCTAGCACACATAAAAGGAGGCATCTCACGTACTAACTTGTCCAACAGTTATAAAGACGTAGGGAGACATGAAAAGAAGATGCTGAAATATGTATAACCACAGAATTCAACAATAGTAGGAGTCGAAACGATAAGATATCAAGGATCTTTGCAGTCTTTAGATACCGCTAGAGGCCACATAAAAAAACCCACCAAAATTATTTTCAACTGTCTATATCAGCACTTGACTCCTATTTAATCAGTGTGTTTTCTGGAGCCAGAATCCTCTGTCTCAGATGCGCACAGCTCCACACACCCTGGTCCTAACCTGCAGCTATCAGCACACACAAAGAGCCAAAATAGTACTAGACGAGGAATTTAGCAGCCCCCACAAGGTACAGAGAACAGGTCAGTAACAGCAAAGCTACCCAAACATAAAATTACAGAGAAAATAAAGGAAAGTTATCCCAAGGGAGGTATAGCAAATATTTCCATAGCATTTTTACATTTCAAGTTTATGGTGATGGATTTGAGAGCTTATGCAATTCATTTGGGTTTTGGGCCGATTGTCCCAGAGACAAGAGCTCCATTTAGCAGTACCTTGCAAGATTAGGTACTTGCAAAATTATTTCAAAGAAATTCTTGACAAATGTTTTGTCGACATTTCTGAATGCAATATTCAAAATTTCTCTGTAGAAACAATATATAAACAAAGAAACCTGGTAGGAGGAGGAAACTTATCTTAACACTTAAAAAATAATTAAATGAGGCCATAAACCTTGGATCCCTTTCAAACAACCAAACATGTTGCTAATATTTTATCCTCCAGATGAATTTTACTAGAATTTTTACAAATTTACAGTTTTCAAAAGCCTGCAGAAATGAAGGACTGGTGAAAGCTGAGCGTTTGATACACATTTAAGTTCCTCTTCTTTTTTTCAAAACTCAAGTAGGATAGTTCACTGACTGTGTAATAGTTCCTCCCAAGGTAATTTGCTATGATGCTAAAAATGTTCCCAGAATATTAGATGCAAGATTTTATTTTATGATAAAACTAAAAAGCGTATAAATTATGGGTTGCAAAATAACCAAGGATAACACTAATTTATGTAAATGTGTACTGTACAATACAAAGAAATATTCATTTTTGAACAGCATATAATAAGATTAAAAAATCCTGCTGATTAAACAAATAGCCTTTTTAATGCATTTTGGGTTAGAAGGAGAACGTTTCCAACATGAAATAGAATTTTGCTAAATTCAAAATACAAATAAAAGAAAATTAAAGAATTAATTAGAAACAACAAGCTATATTTCTGATCACAGCCAAGAATACAAATCAGGTAAGACAAAAGAGAATTTTACATGAAGTATTGTCTATCACTCACCTCATCTGCCTGTGTGATCACAACGTCTGGGATGCTGCTGCTGCTGTCACCTTTTCATCTTCATGCTGAGCTTCTTGTGTTCCTCCATGAACCAAGAGATCCGAAGAACCACAGTCTAGCCCTTCACCAACACACCCCTCATCTTCTGGAAAGTCAGTGCTGAGTGAGGTCTCAACGTCCTCTACAAAGGCTGACGGGGCCCCTTTGCTGGCACCGTGCACACTGTGAGAGGTTACCTGAGCCTGGTGTCTCGCCATGACAAACTTTGTTCCCTGTTGAACAAAGAAAAGACAAAAGACATGAAGGCCCTTTCGATAGGACACTGACTTTAGCTTTGCCATGAATGGTATTTGATACATAAGGGTTCTTAAGCGTGGATGATGCTGGAGACTGTAACATTTTAAAGCGCGTATAGTATCTTTCTCAGGGAAGGACTCCGCAAAACAAAAATTATTACAGCAACGTTCTTCTGTTTCCGCAGAGAAATCCTTCATGCACACAAAAAGACACCTGCACACATTCTGCATCAAATAAACAAGCAAGTCTCAGCAAGAGGAAGAGGTTTTTTTTGAATGCACTCACTGCTACCACAACACTCAGACTACACACCCAAGTCAGCACTGTGAGGTTTTCCCCCTGCTCCCAAACACCTGGTGCAGGCTACTACTCCCAGCAGCACACTGAGCTCTGCAGCTCTGGAACCCATCAGGGAACTGAGTACGACTCTCCAGGAGGGACACCAGAGTGGTATTGGCACTACAGTTAAACTCCTCTTATTAGCAAGGTGTTTATACACAAAATGCAATGCATTACACATCCAAGTAATTTAAGCTCAGGGCAGTGTTGTTGAACTCCTTCCTTCCCCACATATGTGATATTCCATGTCCCACTAAATTCCAAGTTTCAGCACTGGGAGGATTCTCATCTAGAGCATGCAGCGCACATCTCTTCAGCCTGTAAATGGTTATTGCTGGACATGTAAGAATACCCTTTTTTTCGGTACAATCCACAAATGTATGCTATGCAACCCTGCCATACAATATTGCATTATAAAGACAAATTATTTCATTTACAAGTATTATTCTAATTGTTTTTACTCTGGTCTATGAATAAAAATAACTTGACATTACTTCCCCTCCCCTCCCCCAAAAAATAAAATTGGCAGAGTATCACTTTCCAAATGACACATGACATAATTTAATACAAAAGGGAAATGTTCTGTGACTAAAATGACATAATGTTGATTTCCATGCAAAGCATGGTCTCAAGAATTTACAGATAAGACAAGAATGACCACATATAAGTCTAGAGTTTCACTTAATAAACCCGTGTAGCAGATTTACATCAGCCATTTACACCCCAGTGAAGCCACAATGATCACTGCTCACTTAGACACCAAAATTGATATCTTCATTTGGGGAAAGTTCAGGTCTTTGGAAACCCAGTACAGCCTCAAATGCACACAAAACTCATCCTGAAGGAGCACCACCACAATATAAGTAGTAACCTTTCATAACACTAAATTCAAAAGTTATGTATGTTCACTGCTTTCTACACACTGCCCAGCATCGAGGCTACTGGGCAGAAAGCAGCTGCGTTGATTAAAATCTGAACACTGGGTACCACTGAGTTACTATTACATATTTTCATGGTACGACTTGCAATTACATCATCTCTTGACCCACAAACTGAGCATGAACTCAGACACTCCATTCAGTATTTCCTGAGAATACTGCAGATGCCCAAACACTTCCAACAGTTTCAGAAAACCAACAGAAAAATTGCAGGACCAGCTCAACTTCTCAGAAACAGGTCCAGCTCAGTTCTTGCCCTTACATCTCCTTGAACAATCCCATTTGCTGTCAGTTGTGTTAAATGGGCAACTTTCTTACTAGTCAAGCAGAAAAGATGGGGTGGGGAGGGGTAATCCTGCACACCCAGTGTGACACGGCACTGGAGGAGCGAGCATTAAATTAGAGTGAGAGGTTATAAGTCTGACAGAAATCTGATCTGTATTCCCTAATTATGGAGGCTCACTTCCACAGAACTGACACAAATGTTAAGCCAAATTAAATGTTGTCTAATTAACTATCATATACAAGCCTTCAGAGTGGGATGTCTACATGTTATTTAGCGAAGTAACTGGAACACGAGGACTCGCAGATTATCAGTCGAGGCAGAGCTGCCATCCCAGCTAACCATTACAAGGTGAAGCCATTCCATTCCCACACATCCCTTCCATGAATACTGCTTGTAATATTTACAGGAAAAGGCACATCAGTAAACAGAGTTGCCCAGCGAGGCGGGGGAGCTGCGGGTGCGATTTGATCGCACCGATCTCCCCAGCGAGGTGCCAGAAGCCATCATGAAAGGCCCAGCTGATGGGCTGATGGCAGATAAAGAGAAAAACAACCACCAGCACTGGTAATTCATGAAAAACTACACACTGTCATGACAGCTACAAGTGCCAAGTGACAGCTGTCAAGGTAAATGGAGTTTGGGAAGCCTTTCTTAAAGGATCATCTGCACGTACATGTTATTTTGGGGGGAGGGAAGAATTAAGCTTGAAGATTTTCACATCTATTCCCTCCCTTGGGACCCAGCTGAAAATACTAATTTATGATGCTTTTTGATTTCAGCATAATCATTCTGGTTTTTGATTGGAAAAGATAGAAAAGTATTTACTTCCTTCGTTTCAGATTGCTGTTCTCATGCAGTGCTAAGCCTTTCTCATGTCATCAGTACCAGAAAGAATCTTGAGCACGGGTGAGGCTGTCTGGGTAGGGAGGAAGGTGCCAAGGCTGAAGGAGCCTTGGGTGTGGGAAGGGAGAGAAGTGAAGGCAAACCACACTATGATGTGGTATGGGAGAGCAGCAAGAGATGCCCTTCACGTGGGCTGCATTATCTGCAAGAGAGACATCATCCAGATTAGTCTCAGTACTAATGGGTAGTACTAATCTATAGTCTAGAACTGGGAGGAGCTGAGCAGGACAAAGCAGCATGTCAGCGTGGGTCAGCCTGCCTTGGCACAACTGCTTTCCCAGCAGAGCAGGGAAAGGCTCGGCTGCCCCTCTGCGTGGGTAGCAGGGCTCAGCCAGCATGGATCCGATTGATTTGAAGGGGTTTTGTTCGTATCACAGAAGGAAACAGCTGCAGCAGTCCGAGCAAATCAGCCACCATTTCCCATACAAATCACTTCTTATCCTGTCTTAGCTTCCTGAAAACATGATTTTGTTTGTTTAGGAGCAGCCACATTAAAATGCAATAGCCAAAGCACTGGAAAATTGATTTGTGAAAATTTTAGAAGATCTACATCCAGCCATGGTTTAATGGATAACACTGACCATACACAATACAAACACACAGAGCTCTACTGTTTACGTGCTCATGGTAGGAAAGGCACGTCACAAAAAAAAAGGAAAATTGGGCAAGGAAAGTGTGAACAAAGCCTGCTATTAACATAATTCTCCCTAATTGTTTTACAACTGTTAAATTGACAGCATAAAAGGCTCTACTATTATTACCAGCTGTAGTCTATCTCTCTCTATCCACCCTAAGCTTCCAAACACTCTAGTTACTCAAAAACAAATGGAGCCAAACATTCAAGCTGAAGTCAAACAAAAAGAAGGATCTTGGAAATTTAACACTCACTCACACCCAAGAACAAATAAAACCTCACAAGGACCTATCTTTTCCTGCTATCTCCAGTAACAAATCCATCTAAGCTGATTAAATTTGGCATTGAACATCTTCTTGAACTGCTATTCATGCCATTCCCAGGACATCCCCCATAAGAGATTGGTGCCAGTGTTTCCATGTCACTGTTTCCAAAAGATTGTGATTTGGGAGCTCATTCTCAGTCCTGACTAACCATCCTGTAGCCTGATGAGAAACAACAGTGCTACACAGCACCTCGCTTTAAAACCAAGCACCTGGCCTTGCCCCTGGCTTCTGCACTGTACAGATCCTCACCTGCAGCTGCTTTGCTTCCCCAGCAAGGCAGCCAGGAGGGCAGATCCTCAAGCTTGTCCTCAGACAGGGGGTGGTGTCCAAGTTCCACTGCTGCCACACGACTACTTCACAGAAAACAAACAACTTTATATTAAATGCAGCATTAATGTTGAAGGAAAAGTGGTTGGGCAAAAACTGTTAATAGAAGGGGTTCCACTGATTAATTACAGCATCACACAATATGCTGAGTTGGAAGAGGCCCACAAGGATCATTGAGTCCAACTCCCAGCCCTGCACAGGACCATCCCCTAGAGTCACACCATGTGCCTGAGAGCATTGTACAAACTTTTCTTGAACTCTGTCAGGCTTGGGGCTGTGACCACTTCCCTGGGGACCCTGTTCCCGTGCTGACTGGCCTCTGGTAAAAGAACCTTTCTCTAACACCCAACCTAATTACAAAAGATGAAGCCTGTCTCCCTTTCCCATCCAAATGACTAAGGAACCTTGTCTGAATGGGATGATGCTGACAGCACATGGGTGAGACTGTGGCCTGGGGAGCAGCTGAAGAGGTTTTCATTCTCTTATGCCTCCCAAAATAGTTATTTCCCTATTGCTGGTAACACCGGGATAAAGAAGAAGTGGTGCAGGTCTGGACATTTCTATTTATGCTTTCTATTTCTCAACACATCATGCTTACCAAAAATAAATAAACTAAAACCACTTTTGCTTTAAACAGATATTCTAAACTCCAATGTCTGACTGTGCACAGTGGAGCGAGACAGGAATAAGAAGGAGACACTTATTTGGGGAAGGGAAAAAAAACATGGAGAAACAGGGCAAAAATGAAAACAGGGTTCCATTTTTCCAGTCAAGATGCAGTTTGCCTCCACTCTCACAGGCCTGATCCTTCCAAGAGCAACACAAGCACACAAGCTTCTTACACCTGAGTATCAGCATACATGATCTGACTTGTCAAACAAAAGAAACGTTAAAAAAATAAAAGCATTTTCTCAAGGGAATCAAACACGCCCTGTTTCCCCTTTCACCGCAGCCCTGTGTTCCACTTCAGAGCCTTGCCACAGGCACCTCTCCTTTCCTCCTCTCTCACACACCTCCTGTGTCCCACCCCAGGTGAGCTCTGCTCTCCTTTGCCTACCCCTCCCTGCACTGTCCCACAGCTGAGAGCCCATCCCGGGCACACACCCACACCCTTCCTCCCCCGACAGAGGTGGGTCTAAGCACCTTCCTCTGTTGTAGGTTTGCCAGCCATGCCCATCACTTAAACCCTGTTAAAGTAGAGAGAGCAAACAGACTCTCCCATTGTCCTCCTCCCCATGCTTGAGATCCTGCATCTACATTGGATTGGATTTGCTCAAGACAATGACAAATAATGCACAACCAACAACAGCATAACCCAATACCCAAATTGCTCTGGAAGGCAGACCACTGGCAACTCTCAAAATCCTTCTGGAGCCATCAAATACCTTTCATGTTATGACTGAAAACACCATTTGCAGCTCAGTGAGCAACTTCCTGACGTGCGGGATTCCCTGGATGGTCTTCCTTTTCCTTCACCAGAAATTTTCCTCCAGGCAGAGTTTCTGTGCTTTCCAGTTTTCTCCAGAGTCCCCAGATATCCAGAATCCTGCACCCAGTCAGATCCAGATCAACCCTCCCATATCCCCATAGGGCCTAGAGCATTCTGGAAACACTGTGCTCACTGCTAATGTTTCTTGACAAAACAAACAAGTGTTTTTCTGCCTAGCACATTGCAAACAAATGTGGTTGATCTGCAGGTTATGGTTGGGAATGATGAGAATAATGTTCTTTTAAAGAAGGTCCCAGAAAAGGTCCCTTCCCCACTTGTAGGTAATATCTTCTGAATTTATATCCCAGTTTAAAATCATCCTTTATATTTGGATTAGAGCATCAATGCAAAATTAGTAACAAAGTATTTGGAAGCTACTGCACAATGATTGTGATATAAGAAACTCTGAGAGAAGTAAAGAATGTATTCTGATCATTCAAAAAAAAAAGTGCTTTTAGACAAAAAGAAACTCTTTAGAAATACGTAACTGTGAGTTTCTTTACCAATGAGCATCACGCAGAGGAAGGTGAACAATTCCCATGCAGCTGACTATTTTATAGAGACACAACAACCTGCTGAAATGCTGAGAGAACTTTACCAACTTACAGTTTACATGGACACATGTTTGTGAAAATCTAGCAAAGGTAGAATAGCACATACAACAGAATTCTGATATCATCTCTTGTATTAAGGAAAATAAAAACCAAAAGAATGTTTCAGAGCTTTCCTGCAGTGACAAACTTCTGAGATCACCAGCCACAAGCGTTCACTCTGTAGGAGATGGAGGGGAACTCACTGCAGCCAGGCAGCCACCAGCAGTCCTTGTGTGCTAACTGGAGGCTGAAATGCTAGCTCTTGAAGCAAGCAGCAAATAAATCGTGTGTTCCTTTCATCTACTTGTTCATAGCATCATTGTCTTAGATTTTATGTTCAAGACAGTAGCAGTACCGTGAGATTTCCATATCCATGGGAGTGCATTCTAATGGAAGCCCAAGGCCAAGTTTAAGGAAGGCTGTGCAGTCACCCCCTGTAAAAACATCCTTCCCAGTTTCAGCCACTGTGCCAGGATAGCAAAATTTGTACCCTGAGAACATACTTTCCTAGTGGCCATGTAATCACCTTCCTTTTGACCCCTTCCCTCTCTCCCTCCTCCACCTTCTCCCTTTCTACCCAATATAAGGTTTCTCAATGTTGTTCTGTGTAATTTCTCCTCATCTGAATGCTGCAAACACAAGAGTCTCAAATTACCATATTTTTCAGGACAGATTTTTTTGTTTTAAAGAATCATACCTCAATGTTTAGAAATTAATATTTTCAAGGTATAGATAACTTTTCTACAGTTCTCTCTGGCCTGAGCTCATAATTTCTATAGAGAATAATCTGTGTATTTCACCCTTGCACAAGAGATTTGCCTCTCTTTTTCCACCCCAGAAGAAATGTAATAGCAATCTCAGCCACCCAAAGAAGTTTATAACATTTCTATTACAAACTTATTTCAACCTACAATTACCAAATTACTTAATTATCATAATTACAGATGAAGCTTTACTGTAAATTAAGATTAAACTGGGTTGCTGAAATAAATGCTAATATATTTAATTGTGGGATGAATTATTTTGGCTTCATTGCTATTCCTCAACAGCAGGTCTTCCAAATAAGTATGACTGAATGATGTCTTTACGCTGAGTTACCGAAGCTCATCATGCAGCAAACAGCAGCAGCTCAGTGTTTGAAGCAGAGGGCACTTCTCCCTGCGTACCTTGACTTCTGGTGAGCAGATATTGATTTCCACAGGAAGCTAACAGCTCTTCATTTTTACTTTCAAGGTTTCAAATTAATCTGATAATGGCTGAAACCTATTCTCTTCCAAGGCATTACTGGTAGACATGAGGAGTTCCTCCTAGAAACGTGGACTGAAGCCAAGAGATTGGAAGAGAGCAGGTCTGCCATACTTTGTGTGGCTGAAGAGAGGTTACAGCCCTAACAAAGCAAAAGGCAACGAGGGACTGTTATCAAATGCACTTCTACCACTGCCCTGTCTTGTCCCAATCTGCATCAGGCTGCCTGTTTCAGCACTTATCTTTGAACTGAAACAGAATTCTAATTGTAGATAATAAAGGATATTGCAAGGCACACAGGAACAGGTAACTCTTAAAGTGCCTGTCCCTCATAACCTGTCACAACATTCGAGGCCAGATCTTTGCTGCTGCAGCCACGCTGTGTATTAGCCAGATCTACACTGCTAGCTTGTTTAGTATATATTAAAGGTAGGTACGGTAAATTTGATTTGCAACCCGTCTCATCTCATTTACGTGATGAAGCCAGTGCAATAAAATATTTCTGACATATTACACTGGCCTATGACATGATGCCAATGGAAAATGACATGTCCCACCATGCTGAATATGATAACATTTAACTGAATATCTATGATGCTTTTTTTTACTCTCCGAACAATTCTAAATTTAGCCAGAAAACATAGGAAGATAAAGCATGGAATGAAAAAAATACTTCTTTTCTCAGCATCTCACTCGACTCTCTTCAAAATCAGCACAGGCCTCAGCAGATGGGGTCAAGACACTTTCAAAAGGCATTGAGAAGCCTTTCTAGATATTTTAAAGTAAACATACACAATTCACCATAAAATAGAAACATTTTGATATTTATTTTCAATATTCTTTGGGAATTTCTTTTATGCAAGTCCTGGAATAGCACAGAGAAGATTTAGGTTCATGATAAAAATGAACTCATCAGCCACAGTCTTTATCCTGGTGCTGAGGAGCCAAGGCCCAGACCTCAGAATCTGCACATGAATCAACATTAAGTCTTCACAGACATGCAGCATTTTCCTCTAAAAGACCTGAGAACACTTTATAAGCACTAATGAATTAAGTGTCCAGCACTTCTGTGAGATAGCGAAACACCATCCTTCTTGTACGGACTGTGGGCAGAAAGAGGTTAAGTGATTTGTACAGGGTCGCCAAATAAATCTGTGTAAGGCACAGCAAAACTCATGTATTCTGTCTCCAAGTCATGAGCTTTGGTGTGAGCCCATTCCTCATCTCTACCTCGGTCACACGAGGGCTGGTGCTTGAGTCACCAGGTGTTTGAGACAGAACCTCTCACACATACATTTCCCATTTACCCCTAATTACTCATATTTTAGAAATATTCACATTTTTACACGCTTTCTTCCATAACAAAGTTTTACTAGGCTTAGAAAGGTCAAAGTAATTACATGTAAATGTGTCATACATGTTATAACACCCTACAGAAACCAGTCAGGACTCTTGAAGGCCAAACTGATGATGACTCTGTAGGGAAGTGGAAGAAGGTCCATCAGAACCTTTATAACCTGGCTGTCACCTGCAGACAATTCCCTTGGAGACCCACAGAGTTTCAGGCTGCAGAGAGGATCCTGAGAAAGCAGCAAACTCCTGTTCTGAAAACTATTTTGTTTTTCTTGCCAGCTTCAGTAATGAGATTAAATTAAAGAAAATTTTAAATTGAATACCCAGGGCAAGAACCCAACTTCCTGGTACTCTGATGTATTAAGCAACGTAATCTCCCAGAGGAAGCGGCAGAGCCCAGATTGCTCCGAGTGCTTAGAGCCAGACAGGGCCAAACAATTAGTTCCCTTGTCCTGAGACAGACAATTTCTCACCTGCAAATGGGCATTTTTCCAGCAGACAAGCTCAGCCTTTAACAAGATAGGATTTTTTTCCCCTTTGTACACTTACAAAGATGAAAAGGCACAGCCAGTGGAAGGGAGACAGAGCAGCCAACAAGCATCCTATGAGCTTTTGAGCTTTCTCAGCACACCCACCCCAGCCCTTACCAGGAGCAGGTGGGTTCACACACTGGGGGGTGGGACAAATTGGTCAGTAACAGAATTCACTAAAGAAGTAAAGGAAATCGACATAGCCTTAAGTGAAAAAGATTATCTGTTAACTGCCTCTGTGACTGCATGCACACAGCCAAGTGAGATTACTTTACACAACTTTTATTTACTATTCTTGCCATATTTAATTAAAAATGCTTTCATTCATCCGGTTTCATTAAACTATCCATTACCTAAGTAAGACCAGTTTAGATTTACATTTCAGTTTGAAAGCACAGAAATCTATTTGTGATCTGCTAGAGCAAGCAAACCAGTGGAAGAAGTTTCAAAATCAGAAGGAACAACCCCCCAGTGCTGCTTATTCTCACTCCTGGCAAACCCAGTATATTTAAAACACATGCAGAAATTCAGAACTACTCACAAAGTGGATTTGAGCTGATGCTGGTGAATATCAAATGAACGACGAATGGTTTTGCAATATGTAAAAGACATACTGGGAGACTGGTACGATCTGCCAAAAGCAGCCTTAGTAAACCGATCTCAAGAATCTCAGGGACCCAGCTGCAGCACTAAACCCCACCGAGCACTGTGGCTCCTGTTACACCCAGCTGAAAGGTTGGGGCTTCAGATGTTTGGTCTTGTACAAGGTTTTAGAAACCTGAAAGAATTTCTCAGATGCTTTTCCCAACAAAAGCTTTCAGTGGAAAGGAAAAGAAGGGAAAGCAATGTACATGATGCTACTTAGTTGTTTGTTTGAACTTGAAAACAGTCCCTGTGCATTATTTTCCACCACCTTTTAATCATCAAGTTTTGTCACACCCCTTATTCCCAAGCCACAAGGACCCTTGCAGCAAAGGAAGCCTTTGCTGGAGAAGCATGTATTGCCTGCACCCCCATGTGCAAGCTCCTGCAGAGCTGAGTCTTGTTTGGGGACTGTAAGGAGAGGAAACTGCAATAACACCAACTGTGAGACTTAGAATAATTTTCTACCATGCTGTTCTTGGTCATATTCCACAGATTACCTATTCAATCATTATTTTACTATAAAAAATAATCACCGTTAAATGGCGAGAAAGTTCAGAAACTAAAGCTCAGAACTGCAGAGCATCCTGTGCTGTTGGTGCCCAGCCCAACTGGCAGGTCCTCCAGTGTGCTGTCAGAACATCATATTTTCTTCTGGCTATATAACACTGACTACATAAACCCAAATAAAACCTGTGACTACAAATAACTTTAGTTAGTCTAGGAAGGGCAACCATCAGGTTTGGCAACACAGGCTGTAAATACATCCTTCACATGCAGGCTGTCTAAAAATGGCAGGTTGCAGCAGCACACCTAGTGGCACTGGGGACACCTTAGTGCAGCAAATCCTCAAGAGAGGTGATTCTCCCCCTCTACATGTTCTCATGAGACCCCACCTGGAGCACTGTGTCCAGCTTCGAGACTCACAGCATAAGATCATGGACTTGTTGGAGTCAGTCCAGATGAGGGTCACGAAGATCATTAGAGAGCTGGAGCACACCTGTGAGAGAGCTGTGGCTTCTCAAACTGGAGCAAAGACAGATCTGGGGAAACCTGATAGCATCTTCCAGTACCTAAAAGGGCTCCAAGAGAGCTGGAGAGGGACTTTAGGCAAGGGCATGGAGTGATGGGACAAGAAGGAATGTCTTCAAACTCACAGAGGGCAGGGTTAAATTAGATAGGAGGAAAAATGTAGATAGAGATGTTTAGATTAGCTATTAGGAAAATGAGGGTGGTGAGGCCCTGGCACAGGTTGCCCAGAGAAGCTGTGGCTGTCCCATCCCTGGAAGTGTTCAAGGCCAAGTTGGACAGGGCTCTGAGCAACCTGGGCTAGTGGAAGGTGTCCAGGAGGAGCTGGAACTAGATGGTTTTTGAGGTCTCTTCCAACCCAAACCATTCTAGGATTATTTGTAAACTGCTCAAAGTTGAACACTTAGCTGGATGATCAGCCCAAACAGTCATATTGCCTCCTTTCCCCCATGGGCACCTAAACCACTGCCAAATCCAGCAGACAGGGCGCTGAAATTCCTTCTCATACTTTCTCAGCTCCCTGCCAACAGGCTACATCCATGGTGTTTGCACAAAGGCCAGGGGCAAGGAGGTGCAGCTCCTCTTGTAGCATTGTCCTGCCTCAGCCATTTCCCCCCATGGTGGCACCTGCACCATCCCTAGAGCACGGCAGATCTACCTGTCCATGGGCTGTGCCTGAGGCACAGGGTCCTGCAGCACCAGTGTCATAAATGCAGCCCAGCTCCAGGTAACTCATCCTAATTCAGGCTTTTTTCCTCCAGAGAGCTCAGCTCATGTACCCAGCTGCTCCAGCTTCACTTTGCCATGGAGCTCACTGCAGGGTTTATACCTATCCAACAAGCCACAGGTTAAAAAAACCCTACACCTCCTTCCTTTCCCCCCACATCAAAACAAACCAACATCAGAAAGTGATTCTTCATGGCTTCAGCAGGTAATCCGGATGCAAAAGTCCAGCCAAGCCCTCCTTGCAGTTTGCCAAGACTTCATCAATTTCATTGCCTTAATCCAGGCTGGTTACATGATTTCAGCTTTTTCAAAGTTCAGCAACAAATGTGTAATGTTTCTGTCTATCAAGCATACTAAGTTCCTTTGTTGTATTGTGTCTGATGGGTCAAACCCCTACTAAATCAAGCTCATCGTAAAGCAATACTACCACACATAAATTTAAGCCTTTTAGTGCAGGCCTTTCACCAAGTCATAATGCTGTCCAAGCAGCAAAATCTAGACATTTCGGAAAGCCTAATTGTAAGTTCAGGCTATGAAATGCTCATTTTTCTCTTTAAACCTCTTTTTATCACCACTTCTTTTTGCCCTATGGTATATATTGATTATATATATTATACAGCAAGAGAGATAATTGTGTGAAAAGAGCTGTGTCATTTGAGAAAAAGGAAAATAAATAAGTCTATTTGGCAACACTGAGACACACTGGGTGAGTAGATGTCACTCTTCCTACAAAAACACACAGTGGTTGCAGGCTCTGCTGTAACCTAAATTGTAACAATTACAAAAGTAATTGTTAAATTACAAAAAGACATCAAACTCGCAGACCTCCCGGGGACCCTGTGCATTTGGCCATCCTCAGCAGTGAAACGAAAGGTGGGTGTCCCCTTTGTCACTATATCATGAAAACCAGACCAGGTGGCTAATCCTCCTCAGGGAACTCGAACCTTGGCAAAGCATCTACCAGAGGCTGAACAGATGCTTAGGCACTCATTAACCAATTCATTTCATCGTCACGCACACAAATGGGACTGTAACACTGAGAGCCTCAGAACTCTGCTTCCACCCCCACAACTGAGACCCAGAACCTGCCCCTCGCTCATTTAATATGGCCCAGGTCAGTAACACGAGTTTAACTCTTCCAGCCGTCTGGGAACATGCAGGTCAGCAACACAACGCAGCGGGAACCCAATTTCAGAGATTTCTGAGCACTCAGATGTAAGTTTTTGAATTATTTCGGGGACTAGCTTCTGTATTTATAACAAAGCAGTAGCAAAGCCCTTGGGTCCCAGCCTGCAAGCACTGTTAGATGAGTTGCCACTGCCACAGCACTGGTGGGGTCATTGCTGCAAGCAGGACACCTGGCAGCTCCCATCCCTATGGCACTGGCAGGCTCATGGCTGTTAGCTGGAAACCCAGCAGCAGCCTCAGAATTGGGTCCTAAACACTGCAGAAAGCTTGAGGATGACTTGAAACGTCACATCATAGTGGCAGGGTGGCTCTAATATCACTAGCAGCTACCCGAGGATGGGATTATTAAAAAGAAAAACAACAACAGAAAAAACCAAACAAACAAAAAAGCCCAAACGACACAACAAGAAACCTCCCCCCCTCAAAAAAAAAAAAAAAAAAAAGCAAACAAGAAAAGAAAGACACATAATGAAAGCCTTAGGAGATATACAGAGAAGATCTAAAATACTGCAGGGGTGTGTGTATGAAATATAATTTCAATAATATAAATACAACAGGGGATATGAGCAACAAGTCACTAAAAGCAAAGCAGATTTTTTCTGAGAGTAGTTTTAGAAGTTTAAGCCATTAAATAAGAGGCAATATCTAACAGGGACAGAGAAAAGAAGTTAACCCTGCCTCAATACCCAGAAGAGCATCAGTATCAGCAGAAGCAACAACGTAAGGAGAAACAATGAGGAGAACTCCTGTACACAGCCATACTTTACTTTCAGCTCATTTGCTTTCTCCCAGTATAGCATCAACAGAGAACTGCTCCATTACCTTGGTAAAACCAACAAGCAATTGGACAGTCATTCAGTGGGGGCTACAGGAAAACTTGCAGCAGTGCCCAGATATTTTTGCAGATAAATCTGATTTTTCACACTAGGTTCCCTTGTTTAAACAACAGAAACATCTCTCAGTACAATGCTGGATGTTTGGTCAGTTAAGTGTCTTCAAAAACCTTGGCTATGACCAATACCACACATTTGCCTTTGGGACTTACAGCAGCTTTAAGGACGGTAAGCAGTGTTAGTCCAAGCTCATATTAAAAACCATACTTTGAATAATTTTATTTCCTGAAAAAATTATCTTAATTGGTGAAATGCAGCAAAATGTGCTAAAGCTAAACTCTGCCTTAGGCATCAGGGGCTGTCAGAACGGCCAAGGCTGGACTGGAAGAAGGTCCCAGGGAAAACTTTTGTTTCATCTCTGGCTGTCTACCTTTTTCCTGCCTGTCAGAGAGCTCAGAGCACACAGTTGTACCCACCAGGCAGCAGCCAAGGCTATGGAGAGCCTTAGAAGTAACTTTAATGGCCTTTGGCAGGACAAACCTTCTCTAAAGTTTGCATTTTCAGTCTATTTTTTACGGTAGAAGTTGGTGATGGAGAAGCTTGTAACATGCCTCTGAAGAGGCAATGCTGGTGGAGTTTGGAGCCAAAAAGGGCATTTTATCCTCAAAGGACGAGAAACCAGCAAAGGTCTGAGACTGCCTTTGTGTGCTTTACAGCACTGGACACAGTGGGTACAGAGACTGGAAGAAGAGATGCCAAAGAACAAAAATAAAGCAGAAGGGAGAAACGCCTTTCCAGCTGCCAATCTCCAGGCAACTAAAGCCCACAGCCCCCCTCCTTCCCCAGCCTCAGGGAGAGAGAGACCAACTGCTGCAGGACTTACAGGAACTGATCCTGGCAATGACAGACACGACCCAAGCCTCCAAAACCTTAGGAAGGAACAGCTTTGTAGACAACACTTAAAATAAATAAATAAATAAATATCTCGTCCCAGGCCAGAATAGAGACTTCTTAGACCCCAGCTCGCTGACACGACAGCCAGCAGTGGTGCTACTGTCATGTCAGTGCAGCTGTTGGCTCATCCACAGGAGAGGCTCAGCACAGCTTTTAGATGCCAGGTCAGAAAGCTCAGTCCAGGTGCAGCTCATCCTGCTGCGAGTCAGGGCTGCTGGCAAGACCCCGGCTCTATTCCCAGGCCTCCTAATTGCATCAAAGGGAAGGAGAGCGGGAAAACGCCACAATTTTATTTACTAAAGTTAGAGCTGATGAGGATTATTTACACACAGCAGTAATTCACAGTTACATCAAACCCTTGGGTACCTTAATTCTGTGCATCACACACACAAATTACAGAGCACAAAGGGTTCCTAATTGCAAGTCTCTGGTAATCAGGAAAAAGCTCAGGGAGCTGGATCACAGTAGGTGGGATGCAAGCACCCAGGGAAGCTCAGAGATACCCCACAAGGTTTCAGTGTGCTCAAAATATGTTCCTTCCTACACTTTGAGCCCAAATTCACAAATCTGTTAGAGAAAAGATGATTTTCTCAGAATTTTTCACCTGGTCAGGAAACAAACTGAAGCTCCTGATTCTCTACAGAGTGACCTGCAGCAGAAAAAAGTGGTTGCAAAGCAGGAGAGCAGCAGCTGGGGCATTGCTGCCAGTGCTGGATGTGGCACTGTGCAGTCCCTGCTTGCTTCTCCCAAGAAACAGGCTGCTCTGGGCTAGTGCCATCCAGACAGCACATCCCTGCTACGTGTTCAGCTCGAACACGAACTCCATCCTGCAAGCAGGTGCCAACTGGAACAAAAGCATTGTTCGAAAACAAGTATTCCATCCCTCTGCCTGATTGTCCTATTTCTGGGAAACAAATCAGTGCTCTAAGAAGGCCAAAGCATGCCGTGCCCAAACACAGCTCTTTTTTCTATTCAGAAGATACAGAAGTGCCTTCAAGCTTTCCTCCTTCCCCTGCCATTCCAGGGGAAAAACACCCAGCAAAACAGAAGAGAAATTAAGTCAAATATGCTTTATTACTTATTAGTTGGTAACATAATACTGTGTGACAAGCTGAACAGTTGTAGCAGGCGGCTGTGGAAGTCACTACACTGTTTAGAACAAAAACAGGAATGAGAGACAGCTCTGAAAGGGAGATTTTAAGCACAGCTCAGCCATCCTACCGTGCCCAAACCAAGTACTGTTATCCAGTTAATTTAGTGAATGAATCCCTCAGGGTCTCCAGCCATCTACCACTACAGCTCATTAGAGCCCAATATCTGACTTTTCATGTTGTATCACTGAAAGCACTTATGCTTAAAATGTAATTAAACTTAAAACAAACAAGGTCTTGTTTCCCCCCTCAGCTGCCCTGGGACATGCCCCAGCCCTGCCCGCCCGGCCAAAGGCACCCACCTCTGCCGTGTTATTCGGGAAAACGCCGCGTGCTTCCCACCCCGACGGCTGACATTTGCCCGACCGTTCATCCTGTGAGCAATTAGAAATCTAAATACTGAGTGTAATGCCTGGCTATTGGGATTTAGACTCTTACAAACGAGTAATGCAGTAAGACTTGCTGTCCAACGAGGTGTCTTATTGAAATATCCCAGGCTGGTTTGCTTGTCACAGCTGTCGTTTCAGCCATTTGCACTTACACTGTATTGCTTTCATTACAAAAATAGAAATTTGTGTCCTAAGTGCTGTTACATTACTAATGCTAAATATTTAATTCCCCGGGGTTCTAATTATGGTTGAGCACTGGCAACACTGATTCTACTTTTTAATAACAACTGTAAAAGCAATTTGAGCATTTTTCAATTAATTAAATACATAGTGTACGAGTAACCTCTTGTCATTTTGCCCTCCAGGACCTGAGCTAATTTGCGTGGAATAAAATGTTTTGAAAATTAACTGATATACTGGTCTGATCATTGTTGTTCTATTAAATTATAGTCTGCCAAATGAGTGGTGTATAATAGTTACATACTGTACTGTTCCTTTATTTATGATGGCGCGGTGGTTTTTTTGAAAAAAACTTCTCCAGCACATTTCTAGAGAGCACACTGGAGAGGCCTAATTAGCAGGCAGGAGATGGTCTGTATACCACGGGCATCAGTAGACTCACAGTGCAGGGAGACTTCAGTGATGAAAAACAAAGCCTCTCTCCATTCTCCAGACATCATTTTCACCTTCTTTCATAGCTGAAATTAAAAGTGTTAATTAAATGACTTTCTGCTGCATAAACTCCTATGGATTAGTTAGTAGTTTACACTTTAACACACGGGAATTGACTCACAATATTAAAACATACAAGTAGTTTAGAAATGTTTTTGTCTTCAACTTGCAGAACCCAATATGAAAAGATTTGTCCATAAAATGAGTTTGTTGGACTACAGAGACAGTTAAAAATACCTAGCCTGCTCATGCAGACAACCGGGCATAAAACTAACTTCTACTGCATAGCTAACACAATGCTAAAATTATAAAGTGTATTTTCCATTTACACAGCCCTAGAAGTTTAGAACACCAACACACAACAGCACCTTATGTATCCTGGTAAGGGAAACTAACCTCTTTTCCAAGTCCCACATTAAAGATAATACAAAATCAACTGGGAAGAATTTAGCAAAAAACCCTAAAATTTTGAAAATCGTTTTTCCACGTTTATTCATAGCTGATGAATAATGTTCTTTCAGCATGTATTTTAATATTGTATTTTATTTTACAGTGTGCAATAATGGTAAGTCAAACATATTGCTTGAAGAGTGCTTAAGGTCTAAACATTACAAAATATACAGATGAAAGTTTGCTAGTTTTAGCCAACTAATTTGACAGTAAGGACAACATCCTCCTCTGAAATCATACGAAATACAGATGATAGATAAACAAGTCTATTTTTTCACAACTTGCAAAAGTATTACACATGTGGAACATTGCACTCATCGTACTAGTTAAAATGAAACCCAGCCTCAGTTTATGCTGAGTAAGATTCCTTGCCTGCTACCATGACACACACTAAGAGCTGCAATTCAAACTAAGCAGGGTTGTATTTCAGTTAAAAAAAATAATTAAAAAATTAAAAACCTCCACAATATACCTCAGATTTCTTTTGGTACCAAGCCAGTTCAGATTCCCAGTTAGCATTAGGACACTAGTTTTTTTCCAAATAAATACTAAATAGAATATACAATCACTGTCAAATAAAAGTGCTCAGGTCAAGCATTTGTGTGTAGGTGTATAAGTACACACATAAAACATAGGCATAGACAAAATATGAAGAACACGAGCAATGTATTGCAATAACAGCTCTCTTAAAGACAGATTTATATAACAGCATAAAACTTGGAAGTTATCTTGACTGCTATTAAAAGCTCCCCAGTATCTCTAGATGTCTGCCTTCAATAAATCCTGGAAACATTCTGCTCACATACTGAGTTTTAAGGAATGTGCAGCATATGTCAGCTTCAATAAAAGCAGTACAGTTCTTTAATTACTTCACTCACCCAGCAGCTGCTTTAACAAAGTATTTTTCTGAACATGTAAAAATGTAAAATACCCAAAAAACCAGTCATCTATGTGCAATGACTCCTCAGCATCTAACAATAATGGATATACTGAAGGACAAAAACGTGAGTCATGCCAAACCCATAATTCTCAATGACTGACTGTAAAGCACTTAGAGTTAGCATTAAGCTTTTAAAACTCTAACCCTAATCAGTCGTAAACTAAGAAATAAAGATCTCACAGTTATGTTAAAAATCTTAAACACTAGCCCATAACTTTAAATAATTTTTCTGCTGTTTCTGATTTGCAGAGCATTCTTCCCAAGTCAGTGTGGACTTCTGCATGAAAACAGACTTGTATATACAAGTTGAAAAATAACAACACCTATTTAAACACATGAGCTAATTATATCTGGTATTTTGGACTTTGGTGGTAATGTATTGATTGCCATAGAGCACAACACATCCCTGTTAGCCAAAACCAAAGGTGCACAAGAATCAGAAATTTACGTGGAGACAATCTCTCCCCTTCTCCAAACACTTCTGCCCACAAGTCTTTTCATGGTACAGGACAGCAAACACCATCTCCCCAGGCTGTAGGGAACTTGGAAAAGTGTGACTTGCACACATTTATTTCAACCGTGGTGACAGCATGGCAACAAAAAGCCCATTAAAAAGAAAAAAGGCAGATAACTGGATACGATCAACTTGCAATCATTTTCTTGTAATGCGTTAGTGAATGGGTGCCAGCTAACTAATCTTAGTAGAGAACAAACCAAATTTATCCACAGCAGGATGTTGTCAGATTATTTTCAACCTAATAATTATTTCTAGCAGAAAGGCAACATTACACTTTGTAGTAGACACTCTGTAGAAGACATTTGCTCTGAAAAAAGATGTTCATGTGCTGTTTGATTAATGTGGATGGGGGGAGGATGGATGAACCAGAGAAACCCACCTCTAAGCCAGTGAAACACCCTGAAGCAAGTGGTCATGTGAAAGAGGATCTTTGAAAAAGGCATGGCACTAGGAGACAGGAACATTCCCAACGCCCCTTCCAATCCTTTTTTGAAGAGAAGCTTAAATAACTTTGAGTAACTTTTCAGTGGAAGCTGCTATTCTATGAAGATATTTGCTACACTGAGACTTCCCACTCCCTTCCAAGCCAGAAGGATGTCTCAGATGACCCCATGTGACCCCAAGTGTTGCAAAAGCCACAGAAGCCTGTGAGGAATTCTTCTACCACACCCAGCCATTTGTTCAAGCATATACCTCTATAAAAACATTTCATCCTCATTCAAAAGATAGAAAATCTAATATTCCCTTTCTAATAATTTCTAATGATTCATCGCTCTTACTAAAAGTTTGCTGCTTAGTTTGCCATTAACTGATTTTTATCTCTGTATACTGTCAACACATATTGCCTCAAAAATGTTGTGCTATGTCTGGAGTATGCAAACAGTCACATAAAATCAAGAGTCCCATTACAGATGTAAAGATTATTTTCCGGAATGCACCTTTTATTCAATTGAGTTAGAACTGAAATTAAAGGAGTTAGAAAGTAACCATATAGTACCAGTTAAGAAGGTAAACTTTGTTTTGTCCAACATATTTGTGGAGAACATATATAGAAATCATGTGTTTGTAATAATAAACATACCATTATGATTGGGATTCCTGATAGACTCAGACCAAATGCAGCAATCACTGAAGAGCCAGGAAGTCTACTTGAAACCAACCCATTATTTGGAGTATTTATGAGAAGAAAATCTGCCTTCCCTGAAGTTTTATTTTGTTGTCTTTTTAGCACTACATAAACAGTATGGCAGTCTTAACTACAGTATTTGATCATTTGAAGTGCTTGGATGTAAAATTTTACTCATCGGCTTAACATCCACAACAGTGCTTCACGTAAGACATTATTTTGCAGCACTTGTTTAACTGTGTATTACCATTTAGGCAGGTAAAAAGATTCCTAGGCGATCACAAGCATTTCACTAAACATTTCAATCTAGGCACTACAATAGTCCATTTTAAGATAAAAAATATGAATTATGGGCCATCTCAGAGAGCTGTGGAGGCTCATGTGCACTTAGTTCATGGTCAGAGGAGACATATGACAGTCGTTTGGGGAAGGCACATCACTTCTGAACCCAGCACTGAGAGCTCAGCCCAGCTGACCCTGGGCTGCTGGAACAGGGCACAGCTCTCACACCTGGAGCCGTACTCACCTTCACCACGGAGCTCAGAGATTGGATCTAGGCAAGCTGAGGATGTTGGAAACTACGTGGCTGGGACTTTGCCTCCTTGAACTATGCACACACTAAGCACTCCACTGCAAGTACAGGCTAAGGAGGGTAAGAAAGAGTTTGACTGAGGAGCCCAACATTTTCTCAACATATTGCAGTACAGACCCAAGTCAACTCAAAACTTTACAGAAGAGCTTTCCCACTGTCTTATGTCACTACTATGTATCATAACTACTTTGTTTTTACACAGAATTATAAAATCTTAGTGAAGTCGAAGTTTGTGCACATTCTCAAATCTCTCTTTAAGCCTTAGTCCTGGGACTCTCTCTGCCTCATCCCTTCACATTACTGTTTTTCAGACCCACAGTTCAGGGAACAGCAGATGTGGGCCCTGATCTGAAGGCACTATGATAAGGTAGTGCTGCCAAGCATAAACAGCCAGGGCAAGCAATCCTGTGCCTTCAAAGCAGCACCTGCCCCTTCCTTACAGACCTGACATGTTATTTTCCTCCCTTCCATATGTGCAGTATGGCCACTGCATATTGCTCATCCTTTACCATAAGGCCAAATAAAAGATAAAGGATGCCACAAAAACTGAGCTGGAGGTTCAGTCCTTTCTGTGATTGCGTTCTTTTCACGTGGCAGTGGCCTGAGAGGAGATGCAGGCAGTGTTGCTCTCTCAGGTTTCCAACAGATCAGAAAGGCTCTGGTTCTTTGTATGCCCAAGCCAGCTATAGGAGGCACCTACGCTCCATGGCCTTTGCACAGGGGTCAGTGTCAAAGGAGATGTTCAATGCACTGTTTTTACTCAGTATGTCTTTGAGTACAAAAGATTATCCATACCATTCTAATTTTGGCACAGGGAATGTCAAGAGCTTGGATGCCTCACCAGACTCCAGCATCTACTGATTCAAGGCTGCAGAGAAGCAACAGCAGCCACTCCTGCTGGAGGTGTTCTCCCCTCTCCACTCAAGGCAGTTCCTGTGTCAAAAGCATTTCTCCTGAGGCATGTGTTGGCTGAGGCAGCCTCTTTGATGAGTAAAGTAAAAAGTGCATTCTCTAGATAATGGAAACGCTTGTACCATTCCCACACCTTGACCAGATACATTTTCCTGAAATAGGTGTTTGTCATGTACACACACTCACACCAGTTCTCTCCCCTCATACTGGCACACACAAAGGAGTAAGTCGAAGAGCACAGGTTTATTTCTTATCATCCAGGATGTCCCTGAAATGTGAATATTATGCATGACAGATCTGCATAGCCTTCTAAGATGTCCAATTTTCACCACATCCAAAAGATGTAACTGCACCTGCTGAAAAGGCAACACACCAGGGCCAGTCCTCAGCAACCCTCTTGTCAACATACCACCCTTCCCAGACATGACGTCTGCACAGCTGGTCTGTGTATGCCCTGTCCTTTCATCAAAGTGACCCATGGTGCTGGATAACTAATATTTGATAACACGATTAACTTTGGCTGAAATAAGTGTGGGTGTGCTCAGGGAAAGAGTTCAGTTTGCTTCCCTAGCAGGGGCAATAACCTCTGGGAGAGAATGAGCAAGCGAGCGTGTATGAAGCCTCCTTTAACCAGCACAGCTGCTGACAAAGAAGCCTGTATCTCTCGCCTTCTCTGAAGTTAATCCCAGCAGTTTAAAGCAGACTTGTGAAAAAACCACGAATCTGAAGTTACTCTGAAATGCTACTCCAAGGACACATTAGTTCCACTAGAGTCAAAGTATACGCCAGACGCAATAGGTCGAGTTCTAGTCGAAGAGATTGCACAAAAAGTAAGAGCTAATAATTCTTAATTTGGCATAACATGACATTCCCAACAGCTTCTCTCTCTCCTTCCAGTAATTGTATCTTGGCAGTGTACATACTAAAAAATCATTGCACAAAAGACATGTGCTGTTGGGAAAAAAAACCCCAAAACACCTTTCTTTGTGTTGTGTCATTCCAAAAACTGAAGACACTTACACAGAAAGGCAAAATATGCTGATCAAAACACAAAGGGGACAAAATCTCATTCATTCCTTATTTGTTTAAGAATTACTAAAAAGAAACATTTTTGCAGGAGGCTAAGGCAACAGTAATTTAGACAATAATAAATTGAGCATTGTAAGAACAACTATTCCATTGAATAAAAGAACTCTGGCAAGAAACTTTTCACATGGCATTCAACAGACATTCAAATAAATGAATGAAGTATGCAAGTTAAATTACTTCAAAAATAATGACTTTCCAGCAGTTTACCATAATGACAACATTCTATAGAAAGATACAATAGCTCTTTGTAGCCTAAAAATTGTCAGTTTTATTTTACAAAGATGACTTCCAAAAGCATCTTATGACAATCCAGTTTTGAGGAAAAAACAACCTGTCATTTGATAAATAGATGAAATTAACTGTCATTAAAGCCACTTAAGCACTCCTCCTTCCTGTTATCCTTCTCATCTTGGCAGTAACTGATAAGAAGATTTCAGAGAGGCTCAGTCATTGATGGCAGGATCTAGAAAAGAAACAATTTTGCATACGGTTATTCTCATTCACAGCCTCTAGTTATTGTATTTCACTAACCTGCACTTAATTGGCTTCCTTCTGCCCCTGGCATGGGCACAGTGGACCATGTATTTCATACAAATCACCGCTCACTGTTACACCTTACACCATGAAAATATCGAGGTGGTTGCAATCCTATGGTGTTAATATTGCATGCAAAGGTAACAGTAACAAAGTCCCGGTAACAGAGTCCTGTTATCCACCACCTGTGGATTGCTAATACCAGCCAGCGCTTTAGCCAGTAGGGACCAGACATTGCTCATTATCATGCAGTTCATTACTTATGGGACACGGTTGAACTTGAGCCTGTAACTTCTGGAAAATGTACCACTCGTCCACAGGAACACACCAACGAAATAAATGAAGGACCAGATGCAATGGTTACAGCAGAATTAGTGAAGAGGCAAACCACAACTGCGTATTTCCTCCCCGTGTTCCCCCCAAAAAAACCATTACCCAAGATTTTGTCTTACTAAGCAAGCAGCTTCAAGAGGAAATGAGAACATGGACCGGGCAAAGAAAAAGCTCTGAGCCTTGCATATCCAGACTAAGTCTCGTGCAGCCCCAGGAGGTTGTGTGCGTGGCAACCCCACTTCCAACATACAGAGTAATTAATTGTATTCCCACATTAAAGCTACCATGGCACACCTCCACCTTGGCAGATTTCTAGCTGGCTTTAATCCTTTCCACCTTCCACATGCCAGGTTCCTCACACCAACTGGCCCTCAGTGACAGCTGAGTTTTTAATGCCATAAAATACCTTGATGCAAATGGGTTTTGCCCTTTTTTTCAACCTTTTGCTAGACTACACTGCCACTTAGTCACTGCACTGACATAACAACTCCACCTTCTCTACTGCAGTGCAGCTGTACATCCACTGACGTGACAATGGGAAGTGAGGGGCTCCATCCCTACAGGAACAGAGCTGCCTTTCAGTTTGCAACTTGCATCATTTTCATGCCGAGGACAGAGCATATGGTCCTTCGAAGGGACATCAAAATAAATATGACAGGTCAGTGCAGTCATCATACTGAATGAATTCAAATGATGCCATATCTAAAATGAAATGTGTGCACATAATAAAGATTCAAATGACAAAAAAATTCCCCTACCCTTTATCCCTCTCTGAATTATTTATGAATTCTGCAACTCCAGCTGTTGCCACCAGCCCAAGGACATTACTTCATTTTGGGAATGACACTTCATATTAAAAGATAAGTTAACAAAAGAAAACAAAAAAAAAAGAAGAAAGGACACTGTGGGCCTTTAAAGACCACAGAAAAGCACAATAAATCTTTTCCCAGCTCTTACAAAGGAAAATAATCAACAATCAATTCTGTTCATGTTTCTCAACTTGTTTCCATAATTCCAGACACAGATTTCAACACTCATGCATTAAGTCAGCCATGCCTTTTTAACCATTGCAGTTAAGCAAGATTCTCAAAGCATCTTGGATCCCTCACATATTTTCATAGGGTTATCTCAGTCTTACAGTTCACCATAAACCATATGCCAACACACCAAAAACTGCGATACTATCGGCACTACTGACAGCTTTTAGTACATAAACCAGTCATTCCAAAAGAGTGGAATATTTGCATACATGGAATTGCTTTTGAGAAAAGCAATAATTTGTTCACAAATTTAAACAAAAAGAAACAACACCTTCAAAGTCTAGTTTAGGGCACAAAGAATTGGTTTCAAGTAATCATGACATTTAGATGAGCAAATTCCACATAGTGCTGTCTGCCCACTTGTAGACTGCTCTGATTAAGGTTCCATCACATTTTAGTTCTTAGACCTCAAATAAGTAATCTGGCAATGGGAAGGAGACAGCATGGAGAAGGCTTAGCTAGTAAGCCCAATTTCCATAACCTACATCAACATGCTCTCCTCCCTCACTTTAGACTATGAACTTGTTTTAGTTGGCTGGTCTGTACAGCAGATAGATAACACAGAGGCTGAGTAAATAGGAAAAAAAAAAGTTTAAAAATCCACCATTGGTTTTGGTTGCTACTTTATTCAAAATGGAATCAAGATCTGAATTGTTACACAAAACCACTCACTACAAGAACATACTGGTGCTCCGTGTTCACATCAGGTTTGAAATTAACTGAAATGGGTCAAAATTTGCAAGTTGCCAAGGGCTGAGGGACATATAGCCCCTAAATATTAACCCTTCATGACTGACCAACAGCCTCATCTCTGTCACAAAAGATATTATTCTATTCTCTACCCATGATCTTAATTTCACAGTGTTTTCTACTTGTACCTAACTGAACAGCAATTTGGCTTATGTTCTGCTCCAAATGTCACAAGAACTTTTAACCAATTAAATATTTAGGATTATTTTTGTCTGAGGTTTTTCTTTTCTCCTCCACAGTCACCTAAAAGTGGACTAACAATTTTCACAGTTCTAACACCAAGAGATGTGCGAATAAACTGCAGAGCTTACACGGTACCATCATCAGACATCTCCAGTATCACTCACAAATTAAAATAAAAAGCCAAGAATGCACCATTTGCCTTTAGTGCCAAGCACATGGTTCAGGCCTGAGCTGGAATGCCAGATATTCAATAAACAAACTCATCTTTGGGAAAGGCAGCAAAGCCAGAGCTGTTACCTGTCTCGCAAGTGAAAAATGCCAATGGCTTGCAAGCAGAGCCCACTTTGGTTTCCCCGCCAGCAGCACTTTCAGCAGTATCTGCTGTTACTCAGTTTGGTACCATGAGCTCATGCAGTGTTATTCAGGAAAAGGAGATGTTGTTAAAACAAACATTTATTTGCCCTTCAGTCTGCACCAGAGCTGGCACCCAGCCCTGAACAGTCTCCCTCTTCCTTGCTACTGTGGGAAAGCTACCAAACAAGTATCCTCCCCTTGCATCTCCTGCTGTTGGCCAAAGAAACAAAGAGGTACAGAAACAAAGAGAACAGGCAGAGAACTCGAGGTGTGTAAAATGCCACTGAGCAGGAAATTAAGGTGCAACATTGTAACATTTGTAGATTTCTTGTAACATTTAACAAGCGCCCCAGATTCTCCTGTTGTCACTGCGATATAATTCAGTTTATTACTGCCTCACCATTAATAATTGTCCAGTATTTTGGAAATCCCAGGTGCTATGCACAAACCCTCTCAAAACTACAATTATTTACAGTTGTAACACACTCAAACATAGATCACATTTTTTTTTCTGAAAACTAACAAATTAAAACCAGGAACATATCTCACATTCCAGGGTTGCCATTTAACTCTCAGTGCCACAGGTTCTCAAGTGCCTCCTGAAATAGTTTCTAGCTGTGCTAAAGGAATGACATTTGGAAAAAATCACCTGTGTGCTGATAGGAAAACATCCTTCTGAAGATTTTCACAAGCTAGTTGGATGCAATTGAAGTTAGTCTTCAGAAAATAAGGAAAGTCATCTTCATGCCCAAACATGCTCACTAAATGCTTCTGGCTATGGCATTATTTCATAATTGACACATTATACACAAACACCCCAAGAAAATATCTTTTTGTCTATGTCTGGATTACACGGCTATTTATACTCAATGCTTCTGCAGAGCCTTCCCAATGTTGCACAATGCTCTTGAATACAAATGACCAATTGATCCTTTCACATGATAGGCTGGGTTTTTTTTTTTTAGCGTTCAATACTTTTAATGTTAAAAAAAATTGTACCTCAACATGGTCTTTAATCTAATCCTTACCCTGAACAATTGAAGTACATTCGTATTAATCTATTAGATGATTTTCCACACCACACCTATGGCACTGCATAAATTACTGTAATTTAAATGAATTACTGCTTGAGAATTCTCATTTGGTAAGAAACATGCAGTGCTACATGTTATGGAAAGAAAAATGTGGATTATGGTAACTAAGTTTTATAACATAGTATATCTACATGCTCATAAATCAGCCATTCTAAACTGTTGAAGGACAAGAATATTTGATCACACAGGACACACATCAGTATGTCAAGAAGTCAATAACATGAAATTAAATCTACAGTTTATTTAGATATATTTCCTTGCCCACATTCAGAATCCACATTAAAAATGCCATTAGGCTAGCTGAAGAATATTACTGCAAAAGTCATTTACACCAATAGTAACTCTACCTCCGCCCTGGATAACTTGCATTTTCCTCTTTAAGCGTTTGATCTACTGAAATATATTGAAGAAAAAGAACTTGGAGAAAAAAAAAGAAAAAAATAAACAGAAAAAAACCCTGAAGTTCTTTTGTTACGTTACTCCACATATTACTAATGTTTAAGGATGACTTGTTTAAGACTGCACATTTCAACTACCTAACAGTAAAGAATGAAAAGCTTCTTGCTACAAGCTAAAAAGAAAGTCTTTACCATGCTCCTTGAAGAGCTCATTTTCACATTACTCAGGCTTCATTATGCTGAATCAATATTCGTTTAGTCACTGGGTTATTGACATATTTTAAAATAAAAGTATACCCTTCAGCTACTGCACTCATTACGGGTAATTTGTCTTGTCAGGGAGCAGGGAATATTATCCCAGTCTTTCAGGGGCTGACAGCCCATGGAAATACCTCCCCTTGGTTACAACTGTAAATAATTTTAAGGTAAAATATTGAAAAATCAATGACTGTTTCCTGCAATCTGTCACAAACAAATCAATCATAATCTGCACAGCCAGAGAGTATGATTTGAAGGAGATGAGAGCAGATGTAATTCTTGGCTAGAATCTCTCATTTCAAAATCACTTCACATAATGGTGTCATCATTTAAACACTTAGCAGTCACTGCAACTGCCACTCATAACATCTAGTTGGACAAAACCACAAGGAAAAGGAGGAGGAATGCCACTGCTCCTATGTAAACAAACACTTTATTTCAGTGGTTGCAACATTAGCAAATCTCACAGATATAACAAGGCTTGCCTCTCCACAAATGTCCAAGGTGCTTTTCCTTCTCCGTGGAACACTGCCTATAAATTAGCCTCTCAAAATGCAAAGCATTTTAAATTTTAAAACCAAACTATGCTTCATAAAAGGTGAGAAATATTATCTGGTACTAATACTACTTCTAAAAATATTTTTCATTCACTCCAAATTGCTCACAACAGAATTACGCATCAAATTCTTAAGAGATTAAGAAAGGAGAATTATCTGAGGTACCTTTGTCTTTTTAAGAGCAATAAGGATTTCAATGCTTCTTTGTCCTCTACATATTACATTTCACATCTAATTTTCATTAAGCACACACTGACTCAACTTTAGGCTAGGAACCACTGCAAAGTACTTGGGAAAGAAAGTCATAACCTACATAAATTAACTGCTAATATGTTTTCAACTTGCATTCAAAGATTAAACATTCTATATGGAATTACATCTGTATAAAGGATCAATTTATATATAAAGAATTAACTACTGCACTCAGAATGCTATAAACTGACCTTTGTAAATGTGAATAAATTGTGTAAAACTAATCTATTTTTATAGAGTAACACTAACACTTAGACTAAAATTATTTCCTCATTTGTCCCCCCACCTCACTACATTTTCACCCCAACACTACAGTGTTTAAAAGAATTCTCTGCAGATAAAACAGGATAAAACTGTTGTGCAACTGCAATCATAGGCCTAAGCCTGCATTTCTTGCACAAAAAAAATTTACAAATGCTCATGGAGTGTTTCCCTCTGGAGTCTATAATTTGAGCTCTTAATCTTTAATGTGCAGAGCCCGTTATCACATACTCATTTTAATCACATTAACCTTAGCAACTCCTAATTCTGAATATTTATCTTACAACTGTGAGACTAAGAAAAAAATGCAATCAAAAAGATGAAATTATTTTCTCTTTTCTTGAAAAAAATCCCTTAATACTGTTTTTAAAAATGAAAGAATAGGGCATATTGTACATCTAAGTAAACCTCTCCAAGGTTTGCCTTCCTTTAAAGCAGGGTTTAAGTCTCTTTATCCTCTACATGGAAAACACACATCTCTAACTCTTTATTGATACACATCAAAACCACTATTGTTTGTAACAGCTGGACAGATTCCCTTTCTTAGCAAAATAAATTATTAAAAAAAAAAAGCAACTGAAGTCTTAGACCAGAAGAAGCAGTTAGTGCCTTAGAGGCTAACTAAGTGTAAATATCAGCCATGAAGAGAATCAGCTTATTGTGGGGAAAGGCCACTCCACAGCGAAAGGAAGCAGGAGCAGGCAGTGGGTGAGGAATTGCTAAAAACCAGAGTAGCTCCTAGAAATGAGTTGCAGTTCCCCACTTCTTCCCCAGATGAGATCTATAATGAAGCTATCCAATAGACAGCCTCAGGCTCTTCAGCCCTTTTAAATCTCCGCGCTGGCCCAGTGACACCCACAGAGGGAAGCCCTGCTCGCTGCGCTAAGCCATTGTGTGAGGGAGAAGCGCGGAGCGTACGGAACGTGTCGGCAGCTTCCCCCAGTGCTGTTCCCCTGAGCCAGGTTCTCATTTCTTGTGACAATCACCTAATTAGGTGGGTCAAGAATTGCAGAAGATAGAAGAGATTCATTCTTCCTACATGCCAGTTCTCCTACTTGTAAAAATGAAGGCAATGGCTCTTCCACTCCGTTGTAAGGCACTTAATAAATGTTAATAATAATTAAGTCAGTCACATCTCCCAGACAACACTGTCAGATCTTTTTTTTCCAGTATTTCAGAACTATTGGGCTCAGGAGGGAGCTCCCACAAGCTCCAGACAGAAAAGGACTCATGAATTCCATCCTTCAATGCAAGAGGTCACAGAGGGCTGTGCCACAGCAGACATTTCACAAGCCCTGAGGAGCAAGAGCAGCACATGCTGCTGCACTACAGATATTTACGGGTCAGCACCGTGAGTGCAACTTCCTGCTGGACAAAGCATTAAGATGCTCTAACAGCTAGTAGGACTGTGAAGTTTTTCTGGTTAAGAAGTTGAACTAGATTCAGCCTCTTGAATGAAAAGATATTTTTCTTTATTCAATCTTTATCAAGAAACAAAAGAACCACTGGTTATGGAAAGAGCTGCAAAAAGAAAAAGACACTGGCTTAAAAAGAGCTACTAGCATTTCCTCTAGTACCCACCTTCTCCATTTACTACTGTCACTCATAATGTTCTTTTAAGTCACTGGCATACATTCATTTATTTATACATTCATACATTCATTTATTTAACGTAACATGATCACCAAACAATATAGCAATGCCATATTACATCATTCAACATTACTGATATTACACTATTAGCAATACTCTACCTAATGAAGTTTATCAAGCCTTCATGTTTGGGCATTACGGAAAGATGAAGAGTTCTGCTTTGAAATAGCTCCTGCCTTCCAGTTCTGTCCTTCTCTTCTTCAGTATTGCTGAGACCATCTCACTGGGCTCACCTGGAGAGGACAAAAATAGAAAGAAAAGAAGAACATACTTGTTACAGTTCTTGTCACCTGCACTGCACAATCTTCTCAACAAAAACGGGAATAAAGGTGATGTGTCTGGAAACATTAATTCTGATTTTGTAAGTGACTGAACCTAGCACCACAAAGGAAAGTGCCCCTACTGTAATGCTTTGCTTAACGAATCATATCATACTTACAGCAGATTACTTACCATTAACTCTGAACAGGACTTAATATGGTTAAAAAGACTGCAAGCCCAGATGCATTCTGGCTTTGTACTAGGTCTCTTCCCATATTCAGGCAGGTACAGGATAGGATGGGCTGCTGGGTTCATTTTCCCCATGGTGGACCTCACTGCTTCTCTTGGGTGCAACTTATAGAGACAAAAAAAGGGATAATAGGGGATGGAACTAAAACATAGTATTTGTCACTAACTCAGACAGCATGTTTCTCTGGCAAACAAGGATTACAGACTGAGCAATGCAAAGGTTTCTTCACCCATCGATCCAGTATGTTTCTTAAATCCCACAGACACTATGTTAGTACCGCATCCCACTGGATGGTGTTCAATCCTGCATGTTCCAAGAGGAGCACTACAAACAGGTGCCTATGGAAATCAAAGATATGAAGAATGTGAAAGTTTAATGGCATTTTGCTAATGAACAAGTAACAGTATTAATAACTTGCTCTTGCTCAAAAGCACAACCGTCCAACAATTATATGAGCATGGACACCAATTTACATCTGAACATTTCTGAGACAAGCAGAGTTCCTGTTAGGTAAACTGAGGCTGAGGTTACATGAACAAATCTGGGTCATAGGATGTGCCAGAAATGCAAGGAGAAAACAAACCCAGGTCTAACCCCTTGCCTGCTACCAAGTTTTCCCATCCCTTCTCAGCCAGTCCACAAGTCTCTCCATCCTTCTGCAGCCTCCTCTCAAAGAACTACCCGGATGACCTCAGCTTCAGCTTTACTTAGGGACACAGTAGCACAATGCTACAGGGAATATCTGCTGAATTTTAACTGAAGCAATCAATTAAATACTGAAATACACTTAAGAAAAAGCATAAAAGAAAAAAAAAAACCTTTAAAATTACCTTTGAAACTTAGGCTCTACAGAGCCGTCCTCTTCCCAAGAGACATTCATGGAACATAATGCCTACAGGAGCTGGGAGACAGACAGCAAGGTTCTTCCTAGACAAAAGCCAGAAAGTCAGCACAAACAAAGTAATTCTCGCACCGCCAATATCATAAAGAAGTCGTAGGCACCTTTTTATAATGACAGAGCATTCTTAATAAAAGCTTCAAGCAGCTTTTACAGCTGCATATTATCCAATGAAACCGGTAATAAACAGCACTGTAGAATTATTTAGTGCAACTCCAATACGCCGAGAGTCTCAACCTCGGTTTTATTTATCACACAGGCTAAAATGTTTGTTCCTGGCTTTACAGTAGCAGTCAAGCCTGTAGCTATCTTTTATCCCAGCACACTGCCACCTGGATATTGATACTTTGCTATGGGATATGAAAGAAAAGCATAGTTACCTAACACAGCTTAATTGAAAACGCAGGACCTACATATTATACCATGCATTATTCTACACAAAATTAAATCTGAAGGGCATGAAAATTTCTGTAGATGTCAGCAGAGAATATTTCAGAGGTAAATGTTGTGTTCTTGATCTGTGCTAGAAATGCTAAGAAATACTGTGAAAAATATGTGCTTACAAAAAGAAAAAGCTCATTTTTGCTCTGTTGGGAAAAAAGAAATTGGTCAGGAAGGTGCACCTCCGTTGGGAAGAGCAGGAGAGTCATCAGTCATATGTTTATTAGTACAGTAAACTCTGTTATGGTGATCCATATTCACCTGAAAGATCCAACTGGTTTGGTTTTTTTTCCTCAAGCAATGATTTATATAATAAAAAAAGAAAAAAAATATGCTCGTTCTACAAACACATTCACATTAATCTGCAAGAAACAGCTTCAAGAATCATCTACATCTGCATTACTCACATTAAGGAATACAGACTAAAAAGCTCTAATATTAATAAAACCCCAGAAATTACGAACTGTTAAAAAGAATTCCTTGGGTGTGAGGCCAGAAAGGCTCTCTGGCTTTATGCTTCTCCTCAGAGAGGTACTGCTGAGCTCTTGCAAACACCGGTCATAAGGACTGCAAATATATGAAAGTAGATAAAGCACAAAATCTTTGGAACACAGCACTGCTATTAAGTCACCCACCTCTAACACCCACACTGGAGGCTAGATTCCAGCTACAGGAGCTCCCAGCACACTGCAGCACCTGCAGGCAGAAGGGAATTTGCCACCATGAGGGAAGCTATGGGCTCACGTACATCCCATAAATCGACACGGGGAGCCACAGCCATCCTTCCCACTGAGCTGCTCCTCATTCGCTGTAAGAGCCAGCTAACAGCAGATGTGGCTTGCTTTAAGTGAAAAACTTGCTTTAGACATGAAAGAGAGCAGTTTTTCATTTTTCACTCAGAGTCTATTTTCTGCATATGTCCATGGAACTGTAAGTAAAATAAACCCTGAAGACATTCTTAACTTAGTCCACGCTATGCCAACAAATTCAAGCAAATAATGCCATTTAAGTTAATTACAGGAAACTTCAAGGAAACTGAAATTCAGTTTCAGGTTCTCCCATGATACTGTCAAGATCTTTGGAGTTACATGCTCAATACAATAATTAGGTGCTTGAAAGGCTTGTCAGCTGCACTTCTGTATTTTATTCCACACACTAAAAAGGTTTGCTGAAGCAATTTGAAAAAAAAAAAAAAGACTGGAACTGATAATCAGGTTTCTTTTAGCAGACAAGAAGTTATTTAACATAGAAAGGCTTGGAGAGAAAAACAAAACTCTAAGCTACCTAATACCCAAATGCTAGGCACAGAAGAGTTATTCTAGGTGTTCACGAGTTTACACCTCGCTCTCAGACCACAAACACAGAGAGTGTGAACAAGGAGCATCTCAGGCAAAGGAAGTGCAGGCAGAAGAAACAACAGAGCAGCTGAGGGTGTCTTGCCCAGAGAGCTCCTCCCGGGACCCTTTGCCCAGGCTGAGAGCCACAAAACACCGGCACTTCCACTGCACTGCCTGACCCTGGAACTCCCAGCACCTGAGGGAAGTGGCAGCAATGTCTGCAGAAAAGGGCCCCTAATTTTTACAGCCAATATTTTACGTGCATTTTTTTAGCTCTTGCCCTGTTAATAATGTACTGATTTAACAGAGAAAGACGCAGGCCCCTCCCTCCTCTTTGCATGCTAATTAGTTTTACTTCTACAGCAGGGCAAAGATGAGAAAGCAAATTTTCTTTTCTCTTCATGCTTAATTAAAAAAATGAATATTCGCATGTATTTATTTTTTCTGTTATGAGTTGTTAATACTTTTAATATACTGTATAAAACATCTCTTATCAGATGTTTTCAGCAGCAATTTCCACAACCATCCGAGTCTCACAGGTTGCTTTTTTTTAATAGGACGGCTTTAAATGAAACAGGGTATCTTGCAGAAGAATTACTTTTAAATTTTTTTTTTCTTTAAGAGGATTCCCTTCAGCATCACATACAGATCTCTTGGTAATACAGTCACAAATGGAACTGGAAAAACAAATTATTCAGTGTCTAAGGTCGGGTATTCTGATAAAGAAATATCAAAAAGGTTTTGAGAAAACATCCTCCTTCTCATCTACCCCTGTAAAAAGAAAAAAAAAGCTGAAATGATCTCCTAATGCATCTCCCTTCATAATTCATGCCGAAAGATGACATTTTCTCAGGATCTTAATTAAGATAATGATGAACACCTGTGTCGGCATTCTTTGGCAAGACAGCATTATCCATCATAATCTTTTAAGTACTCTCAAAAAAACCCAACAAAATCGTATGACGGAACCAATCTGTTGCCTCTCCTTGCACTAAGTTTTACATCTCAGACACACAGAAGAATGATTAGATCTTTAAAGACTGCAATAAAAACAGGATCGTTAGATTTTAAAGTTTCAACAGAAAGTAGCTATTAAATTAATTAAATTAAGGTGTATCATATCCAAGATAGCCAAGTTTAACTCCATTCACTACAAGCCACCTGGAACCAAACCACTTACAGTTAAAGCCTACCAATAGCTGTACTTTTAAAATATAGTTTGCTATTACTTTCAGGATCGTCCTGTCTCTTTTTATTCTCCCAGAAAGAAAATATTCTCAGTTGATCCGTACTGTACATTCATGCACTAATCTATTAAGCCATTTTATGCTGTACCACGTTTGCACACCCTAAATGAAATTATGAAAAAGAAACCAGAGTAGAAAAACAAATAAGCAAATTCAAATGTTGCTATATTTTGGGTCACGTTTTGTGCAATCATCTCAAATCCAAGTTCCTGTCATACCAAAAATCCTACTGGAGTCCAACTACCAAAATAACCAAAGACCCTTTTAAACAGCTTTGCAGGACCAGCCCATCAGACCGAAAGCTATAAAAATAGGGATTTTAATTATTTATTTATAGAAGCCGAATCTAAATTCATATGCCTGAATTTAAATAAAGTGAAGAGTGCATAGCCAGCCTGTAAATCTTTCCCATTGTTAAATAAGATTTTAAAGGCAAGTGTTTTTTCTATTGCATTAATAATTTATCTTCCAAAAAATTATGAGAAAAATATACAAAGTCCAGAATTTTAGTATCAATTTGCACTGATATAGTTTCACTGGCAGCTTCAAAGTACACAAACTCCTGATACCAAGAACTCATCCATGCCTTCAAATGCACATACCTTCAGAAAAAATGAAGAGAAGCAGCAAACGTATCCTCAAGCCCCACATTTGTTAACAGAACTGATGAACGACATAAGAGTCTTGAAACAAACTTCTTATTTCCCTTCGATCAAATGGCTGAAAAGTCCTGCAAAGCAGATTAGTCTTAGGCTTTCACATTTTAATATGTAGCTATCAGAGGAAAAAGTTGCTGTGACTAGTCATTCAGTAGAGCTATCAATGTGCAAATAAAGCAGAAAATAGAGACATCCTTAAGAAATGAGTCTCAAATTTGATATAAAGTGAAGGTGACAACCACAGCAATAGAACTATAAACTAAATGTTTCAATATCTTGAATAATTATCTACAGTTCTTTTAAAACTGCAAAGAATATAATACTGGCATAATGTAGTGAGAATGTCAGTTTGATAGGCACTTACAATCCTGACGGCATAAGAGTCCTATCACTACCGTTTATTAATCAGCTCTGGTATTATGTTGCAAGGCATGAAAGTATGCATGAACTCACCACAGTTTCCAAAATGTATGCCTACAGAAGAAAGATTAGTGGAACATCAGAAATAAAGAGGGTAATTTTACATGACGTTAACCTTACCTCCTCTTCAAAAAAGTCAGATGCCATGGGAAGATGGTTAGAACTTCTGCTTCTTCCTACAAAGAAAGGAGCAGGGAAAAGCGGTTAGTTATTCTACTCACACATAAAATGAATGTTAAATGTATAAAACTTGACCAGATGATATCTCACTCCCCGAACAAGGGGGATTGTCAGAGGATTATGACAGAAGAGCTTTTGAGTGGAGAAAGAAATGCAGTGCTCCAGAGCGATCGCTATAATGAAGCCGGGGACAAATACCGGTGACACCGTGCAGTTGAAAACTGATGAAAGTGCACACCTGTGTGGATTGAGCATGTAAGGGAGCGTGCGAGCCGGGGATGGAACCGTCCCGTTTACCGGGGCAGAACCACATGGAGTTTAAAGAGACGAAACTCCGCATACCGCACATTAAAAAATTAAATTAAAAAAACAAACAAACAAACCAACAAACAAACAAACAAAAAAAAACCGGGGGGCGAGGGGGTGCAAGAGGATAGAGGAGGGAACGGCCAGACCGGGCGCGGCTCGGCAGCAGCGGCTCGGAGGAGCCGAGCCCGGTGTGGCCCCGGCAGGTCCCGCCCGGCTCTCCGGGACCGGGGTCCAACCGCGCTGCCCGTCAGGGGGCGCCCCCGCGCCGGGGCAGCGCCGCCACCGAGCGGCTCCGCGGGCCCCGCTCCCTCACCTCGGGCCGGGCCGGGNTGCCACCGCCCCGCCACATCCCGCGCTGAGGGACAGCTCCGCGGGCCCGTGGAAGAAGCGGAGCGCCCGCCGCCGGCGGGGGGACAGCCAGTCATGCGTCGGGACGGCCAGGGGCGGGGC
>VZTF01000387.1:913973-999041 GCA_013397755.1 Cnemophilus loriae
CGGAGCCGCAGGTACCGCACGTACCTCGTCACCCGAGCCGCGGCGGGCGGGTAGAGGCCGCGCCGTAAGCGGCAATTAATGCTCTTCCTCTCTTCCCTCCACCAAAATTGTTCTCCGTTATTGCCGTCTCCCCTTGTTCCTCCCCGTGTTCTACATCCGTATGCACGAGACATTAACAGACGGTTATTGATACAAACATAGTTTTTGTTGCTAAAGGCCTTCCAAAACAAATTCTCCGGCTGAATGCCAATGTATGCATGTTGGCTGGTGACAGCTGATTAGTGAAATGATTTACGGCCAAGTTAAAAAAAATGATACTGTCAAAGGCAGCAATTTGAAAAAAGATAAGACAGTACAGCCTCGAGGCTTCCCACTGTAAAGCCACCCAACAAATCTAAACCTACACTACAAATACCTGAAACACTCCAGGAATCAATTGGTCGCAGATTAAATATAGCCTGTATTCTGACTCGCCCTGGTAATCTGTAACTCTCCACAGGAGCAGCCCCTCGATTTATGCCTCCAGCCTCACCTGCGGCAGGGCCGACTCCTGCCCGAGCTGCCCTGCCGGCCTCCCAGCATCCCTGCAATCCGAGACTTAGGCCTCCTTTTTGTTTCAAGACTTTTTCTGTCATTAATTGATTAAAAAAATCCCCCTTCCCTCATTTCTCTGTAGCTCTTCTTCATAAAGAAAGCTTTTGCTCTGCAATAAAGTAAGAGACTTTGATCCCAGATCATCCTCTTAGGCCTTCCAGCTGAAATCAGCGGAGAAACTATGTGGAGTTATTGTTCGCACTTGCTGCACTTCTGATTCAGAAAGGGCTGATTTATTAGCTTGTCAAGGGAAGCATTGTTCAGGAAGGCAATCAAAAAGCACTTACCTAGCTAAACTAAAATTACTGCCTTTTCAGTGGCTAATTTGTATAACTCCCATGGAGGAACTTGGGTAGTGTTTGATGAGGCATAAAATGATGATTAATGAATTTATTGGCCTGCTGCTCATCAAATAGGAGTAGTATATCTTTCCTCTATTGGGCGTTGGGTCTAATGCTACATGTCTGTGTAAAGCAAGTCCAATATGATCTCCTTTTTAGCCCCCTTTTAACCCCCATGACCTGAAGAATATCACCGTGTAACAGAGGCAACATCAGGGGACTGCAAAGACAAAGAGCCTGTTTGATAAAACGGTAAATGAGAAACGCGAGGAAAGTTGCTGCAGGGACAGATCTGCTCAGTTTTCGGCTTTCAATCACTTTGACTACTGAAGTGGGAAGAATGTAGAAACTAGATAAGGTGTGAGAAGCGAAAAGAAAACGACAAACCAATTTTAACTTTCATAAAGGATCCAGCCAAACAACTTCATTGCTGCTTGAAAGAACGAATGAGTGTGGGAAGTGCTGGGATTCCCGAGCAATCAGGCACGCTGCAGCACCTCACCACCCAGCCGTGCAGGGAGACACAGGGAATATGCCCCCAAAATAGTCATATCCAGGGCCAGCATGTAACCTGGTTGGTACTCCGATCAGATTTGGTGCAACCATTTTGAGCCCATACGTTTTATGTCCTTTTCCTCCACCAAAACAGCTTTCTCCTCTGCTCAGTGTTTAATGCTTGAATCACCGTTTGGAGGCTAAGGGCTTCTGAGAGAAATTACACACTTTCTCTCTTTCAAAAGCCCATACTAAATTACTTGTGATTCAGCGTCCACCTGGATACACATGTGACCTACAGGATATCTTATGCTCTACACACTGCTGCTTTGAACAGGTTAAGACCCCCAGAAGATCAGAAATGTTGCTGACATTCTCAAAAACTTGTTAAAATAAGTTTGCCTGAGATTTGGAGTCAGAGATCTTCCCAGGATTGAATCAATTTAACTCTTAGTTTCCATGCACAGTTCCCCATTCCTGCAGCTCTGAAGCTTGCTGAGAGATCTGCAGCTTGCACGTTTCTCAGTGAAGATGCACATGCCTTATCTGGAGCCTGCTGCCAAAAAGGCAGCATGTCTCATTACCTTTTGGGGTTTCACAGAAGTACCCTCAGGCCTGTGTGTCAGCAGCCCACTGTGCTGAAGTCTGAGAAGGTGCAAGAACATTTTGCAGAACTGATGTGATTAACACTTGCTAGATGATGTGATGTTTCAGGCTCCAATAAAGCTCAGAGGAGCAGGAAATGGTAACGTGGAGGTGCCTGGCAATCCCAGCAGCCTGTCTTCCCTCTCTGCACCTTCCCTTTGCATCTCTGCATGCGAAGCCAGAGCATAGCCTGCTCTGCACTCCTTCAGGGGGGAGTCAAGAAGTGAAAGCAGGCTCTAGGTGAAGCAGTGTGAAACTCCTTCATTTTGCTCTCTCGTGTTACAATGCAGTCTCTTCTGCATTTTATTTCTTTCCATGACCTGTTCTGTTCTGGGCTATATTAGATGATGTCTGTTTTTGGAAAGCTGCTTGGGAATTGACTGAGGCAAGTCTAGATCTCAGCCCAGGAAGGCAGGAGAATTGCTCTCCTTAATTTTACAGGACTTTAGCTCATATTCCCTGAGAAATTCTCAAATTTGGCTGTTCCATATTAGATAATAATTGTGATTTCAAACATTCTTGTCTGCAAAATACAAGGTATGTAACATATCAGGAATTGTCCATTTTTCAGATCTGTTTAGAAACAGTTTCTGGAATGATAAAAGGAATATAATCCTGATCAATCTTTCAATTCATCAAAACGAAACTTTCTTGAGACAACACACTGGCTTCCTTGACAAAAGGAAAAAGGCACCCACCCTATGTTTACAAGATCAGAAAACATTTATTTCAATTCTACCAATTGGTATTTGTCCGAAACACTTTTAGCTGAAATGATCCTCTGGAAAATAATGTTTATAAACATCCTTGAACAAATAGCACTCTCCTGACACAAGCCTACCATCAATGTACCTCTCAACAAGTTTTATCTACAAGTCCTTGACCTGTGACTGCTTTTACAAAGGCTCTCTGTTCATTAGCAATTTAAGGTCACTTTAAGTACTTGTGTCATGAACACATAGCACAGCCATAAAATATATGTTTTAAATACCAGCTGCATTAATATAGGGGTTTATTTTCCTCCACTTGGCTCCCCAAAGCAACACGATCTTACACATCGATGAAAAAAAGACATAGTTATATTTGCATAATTACAGCAATATTGTAAGTCTTTAGTGCAATAGACCTAAGAGGCTGATTTACGATTAAATATGTATGGCTAAAAGTTACCATGCTGGGTAGTGTGCATAGCATTAGACAACGACAGTTTTGGGACATAATTGCTTTAATGTGGGCAATTAAGACTAAGTGCATGTGATTTTAGTGTCTGCCCTACATTCCTCTGAATGATTACAATGATCAATACACATGATTTGTAAGTCGCTTCCTATTGATCGAATGGTAAAATGTTTGACCTTCCTTTGAGGAAGTAATTTGCTAAATTATGACACCACGTAAAATCTTTCTTGGTTCAGAGGTGAGGGGTAATGGTGCTCAGAATTAGAAAAAAATAAAATCATTTTTCCCCCTTTTCCTGAAAGTCAGTCTCTGTAATGTCTCTGCTAGTTTGCTGACTTCACCCGTGGAGGGAGGAGTCTGGCACATTCGTCTTTGAAACTGGGGAAAAAAGGGAAAAAATTGAATTAGATTCAGTCCATCTTTGCAAGAAATCCTCTTCATGAACTTTATCTGTTTACTCTATGCCAAATCATGAGGAAGTTTTTGACCACAAGATCTCTGTTGTTTGCAAGCAGCTGGAGAAAAACGTGCAGCAGCAAAGTTGGGGAAGCAGAGCACACCGTGAGTGCCGTGAGCAGCTGGGACACGTGGCAGGGCTTCCTGGGCTGCCTGCCAGACTTAATTTAGCTTTGCATGCGCAGCACCGAATAGCCTTCACTGTATCACATTAGCAGGTACGAAAGGCAAACCAACAAAGTGTTCGTGAAAGCACATTAGCCAATGAACACTTAGTTATAGCTGAGGACCATCCTCCCGTGCTAGCATTGCCATCCTAAATGCACACAGTTGCAAATTAGGTCAAAATTAGTCGATACCCATGCGCTGAGATGTGTCCTGTTCCAGGGGTTCCCACAATCACAGAATCAACTAGGGTGGAACAGACCTCTGAGATCATGGAGTCCAACCTATGGCCTAACACCGCCTTGTCAACCAGACCATGGCACAAAGTGCCACATCCAGTCTTTTATTAAACACCTCCAGGCACAGTGACTCCACCACCTCCCTGGGCAGCCCATTCCAACACCCAAGCACTCATTCTGTGAAGAATGTCTTCCTAAGGTCCAGCCTAAACCTCCCCTGGAGCAGCTTAAGGCTGTGTCCTCTTGTCCTGTTGCTGCTTCCTGGGAGAGGAGGCCGACCCCCACCTGGCTGCATCATCCTGTCAGGGAGTTGTACAGAGTGATGAGATCTCCTCGACCCTCCTTTCCTCCAGGCTAAACACTCCAGCCTCCCATGGTGTACTCAGCCTCCGCCTCCCCCCAGCTCCTGCCTTCCCAGCGCCCCGCACCCCAGCCTAGGTGAGGAAAGTAGCTGGAACACGGCAGATCCTTGTGTACAACATGCTCCCTTCCACACTGTTGGCAAAGGCAGTATAATGGACTAGAAGGACAGAGACACTTAAAAATCATGATATGGAAGAGGGAAGATGAAACATACCACAGATCATGTAGCTAGCAAGAAACATCCTATTTACTGGCTGTTGTGCCAAGCACACACACTGTTACACAATGTCCCACTCTTAAATCCTTTTTGTAAGGAGAAGAGAGCATCAAAGAGTTCATAAATTTTCCAAAACAGCAGTACTGAACAATGAATTAAACTACAAAGCAGTTGGAATTCCTGGTTAGAAGAAAGTTCAGTCAGACAAAGGGCTGACTTGTTGGAAAACTGAAGGTAAATCTGCTTGCCAGACCTAAGAGGACAGCCCCTCCTGGAGCTCACCGGCCACTGCTGAAGCATCCTTGGTGAAATTCCTTTTCTTTCTAGCCAGAGATGATGCTTGGACACTAGTTACAGACAGACTTTCTGGGATGAACAGGACTGCTCTGAAAGTCTGTCCTTCCCCACCTCTAACTCTACACCAGTCCTATGCCAGGAGTGAAGTGTACGGCTCCAAACCATAATCATCTTGTATCTAGATTTTGAACATTCCTTTTGGGTTTCTTCCAGGGTCTTAATGACCCTCACAGAGGCTTAAGGTTCCCCAGATGTTTCATTTTTGAGAAATCTTACAGACCAAAGCTGTAACACTACACAGTATACTGTAGTCACTCTTAGCTGCAATTAAAAAACCCAAACATAAGACACAGCCATGGATAAATACTAAATATATTTTTTTACACCCAAATTTCCATTTTCTTATTCATGGTATCATTCCCTTGGCAGTAATCCATTATCAACAGCTTCCCATACAACTAGCTCACAAGCATTTGGTCCCACCCATCAACTGGATGACCCAAGTTGAGCTAGCTGGTGATTACCACTGGATAAGAGGACGAGAGGATGGAAAACTGATGGTGGCAGTACTAATCAACTGTTAAACATGAGAAGCACCAGGCAGGGTACCTCGGTGTTGAGAAAGCTGTTTATGCTCCATTTTGGAAACTTTCCCAGCACAATGTAGTCAGATAGATGTGTTTCCATTACTTTTCATTTAAACTAATTCTTCTTTGGCTACCTCCTTTTTTTTTGAATCAGATGAGCGGATTTACCTTATATTTGAATTACATGTTACCATTATTCTTAAAACGTGCAGAGACTGAGATATCCATCATCTTAATTAGAGGCTCGTTGAGGAACCAACATGAGAAGGTGAAAGCTGCAGACCAAGGCATAGGAACTGTGTCAGTAAGCTCCCCAACTCAACCCATCAAGATAAATCTATTGGAGGAGGAGAAGGCAGAAAGGGATAGAAGTGCAAATCCAACAAGCACAAACTGCAGGTGAGCTGTAGGTTGGCACGGGGGCTGCAGAAGGCACAAGGGTGGTGGTGAAGCTGGGCAGAGCCCAGCAGCGGGGGACCAGTAACTGGGCATGAAAAGCAATGGCCAAAGGGACTCAGGAGGGGACTCCTGCCACGGGCATAAGGCCAGCAGGAGGCTGGCAGCCCCCAGCACTGGCCAGGGCCTGGGTTGAACCGGAACCATAACCCACAAAGCAGCTTACACCACCACTGTGTACTGGATAAATCTGGATAATCTCACACAGGGTACCAGCCTGCTGGCTGCTGGCACAGCTGTGCACACCAGCAACAGAGAGAGCCCAGTGGGTCACCAAGGGAGGCCTCACTCTCTGCCACTGAACCCTGCCAGCAGAGAAGCTGGGAAAACTCCACAGGGCAGCGTGGAACATAATGGGACAGCAAGATATGTTCATGTTGTGGTCTCACCTAGGATGGGGAGACAGGAAGTGGAAACTGGCTAATTAGTCTCTCTGCCTTTTTTCATTGTTTTTTGTGGGTAAAACGGGGACTCACACATCTCAGTAACATAATTTTCTCCAATTTTCATCTTAAAATTTTTAAACACGCTGTTCAGTGGAAATTATGACCTTCAACTGAGAATCAAGCCATTAGATATTCTTTGCTCAAACTCTTCAGCTTCTGAGGTCAGATGTCAAGATTTACAGTTAAAAGATGAGAGCTGCTGCCATAGTTTTCTCTGAATCTTTTCTCCTGGGGAATATGTTCCCAGGTTTTTTTTGGCCGAAACCTCCAGGCATTGAATATACTCAATTTTCTCATGGGCCCACTACATAGATTCCAACCTGGAGGCAGCACCTGCCTCTGAGTTGGCAACTGGTAGGAATTCAGTCACCTAAAGAGAGGCCTCTGTGGCATCTTAGATTCCTCTGGGACATCCAAGCTATGCATGTGGGACACAGGATCTCTGAGAGGCCTGCACTGGGGCAGCAGGAAGGCCAGGAAGGTACTGTAGGGCACCTTAAATAAAAGAAAAAGGTGCGAGTGAGTGAATCTCAGCCCTAAACACTTTCATAGCACCTAGCAAGAAAAGGCACTTTACAACATGATTCGTTTTCTCCCAAAATCAATGTCTAAAACAAATCAGAAGAGTGACACACTGAAAGCGCTGATCTTGCTCTACCGCCTGCGAGGAGAGCCCAGGGGGACTAAAGCAGGTGCTTGTGCTGCGGACATTTAAAGCCAGGTGAGAGGACTTCCCCCAAAGCTACACACAGACGTGCCTCACCTGCTAGTTACCCATCTTCAGAATCACAAAATCGACTTCACTGATCTGAATCTAAAAAAACCCAGATCTACCTACTGTGAAACATATACACATGAATTCCTCCAGATTCTAGAAAAAATGTTAATGAATACTTAAGAAACAATCACTTGTGAAAATCTTTACAGTCCAACTATGTCTAAGACATAAATTTTAATAACACCACAATACACAATTAAATTGTATAGTGGTTGCTGCAATTAATGAACAAAACTCTTGCTGAAAACTCTTACTTACATTGCAGCTTTACTTATGAACACTTCTCTTGCTTTTCCATTGAAATATTTATGGAATAAGATAAAAATCCATGACCCTTACTCAGGAATGCTCATAATCGCATACTTAGTTTTAAACATAGAGCCATGGAACTTGATGAGACTTCAACACACAATTAAATCGTATAGTTCAGCCAGGACAGGTTCCTCACACAGCACTTTATGTAGGAGAATCAGGTTCAAAATCTGTTTCTTTAAGGTGCGAAATAACATCAAATATATGATTAATCGATTGACTACATTAAAATTAGTTTTTGCACAACTAAATTACTAGATAAGATGAGAAGAAAAAAGGGAAATATTAAAATGTGTCAGTATAGGATTGGAAAAGAGAAACTTTAAAAGCAAAACTAGTAGCAGGATTTGTGGTATTCTGCAAGTTCAAAATGTAACTGACACATTTCTTTGTTGCTGTTAATTTTGTTTTGCCATCATATTAACTGCATCTCTTTGATGAATATTTTTAAAAATAAAATAATGATTATCACTCAGGCTGCTTTGAAGTACTTCTGAGTTGAATGACTGGTAGCATTTATTGATTTCATAGTGTGACACTAGAAGTTTTGATATGGGATTTTAAAAAAATGATATTTGAAGTTAAAAGAAGACATCTTGATTAAAGCCAGAACAAATTGTTTGGCTGAGATTCAAACTCTGGTTCACATGCCTTTCCAAGTTTGTAGATTCACTTGCTTGCTAGGAAAAGCCCATATGCTTTCAATGGATGAGTTCAAAATTCATGCCATGGAAAGGCAGGAAACTGCTTCAAAGTTGGGAACAAACAGACCAGCTTAAACCATAAGAGAAAAATATATTCATAGACATTAGATATAAGAATGAGGCAGAAATGACTTGTGTTTGAGAGGTTCAGTTCTGAGACACAGACAGCATGACCTTGAACCAAATCCCGTAGTCTTCTGTGCATCCGTTGCCCATATGCAAACTACTGATAACATCGTTCTCATCTTCTCCTGTGCAGGAAGCTGTGAGGATGAATAGCAGCTCTGTGGTGCTGTAAGTCATAGGGCTGCCTGGAGAGGTGATCTGTTGGGTTATCACTGTAGGTCTCAGAGAGACTGCGATGAATGCTACTGATCTGGTGGGTGCCATCACTCACTGCCAGCAGCCTGGGTAATTCTGCTCAAAAGGTACCTCAGACTCCACCACACAGGGCGCTGAGTCTCTGTGCCAGCCACTTCTACTGAGATACTTGATGTGCTCGTGGCTTCTCCAGGTGAGGGGGGAACATTTAAACGAGGACTGGCCCATACCTGAGGGCTGCTCAGTACTTCAGCATGAGCAGAGCCCTGCAGCTGCCTCCTCCTGTACAGTTCAGCACACTGGGCATTGTCCTATGTGACTTAAAGAAAAAAGAGTGGAACTAGTTCTTCAGAATGGACCAAAAGCACTAAATCTTTACAGAGATCATCTGCTCAAAAGCCACTTGGGTCCTCATTCTTTAAATAACTGACCTGAAGCACCTGTTCATAAAGCAGATGATAATCACTTCTTTTCTTGGTCTTCTTCCATTGCTGGTTTCACGAGGGATGAGATTGACTTCTAAAGGAAAACTTAACTAGTGCCATTTGGGAGGGTCATGAAGGAAAAAAATAAGTTGTCGGTCGGTTTTGCAATGGAAACTGTAGTAAGTCACCAGGAGGCTACTGACCGAGTTGTTAAACTCAGAGGGAAAAAAAGACTGTTAGGGGAGCTGGTTAATATCAAGGCTCACCACTCACTTCTGCATACTACAGACCATGTCAAAAGCTTTCTAGTAATCAGTAGAGCTTAAGAAAAGTCTCTGATTAACTTTTCTTTCATCTTCCTCTTTTCCATCTGGTGTTAAAGATCAAACCTTCAGTTCCTCTACTCTTTTAAGCCTTGCCTGTTTGACAGAAAACTTCTCATCCATCTTAAATCTAGTGTGGGCTAGAATGTCTTTCAGCAGTGGCTAGAGGGTAGATATATTATCAGATAGTAACCATATTGCTCCCTCTCCTCTTACTTTAGCTCTGTATTTGTTATTATAGGATATATCTGGGGTTTGTGAGTGTTCAGCCTCTATCCCTCTACTGCAGGATAGTGCTGTGCTGCTAATGCTTTGCAAATCTCTGTACTATTTCTTTCCAGTTTAGGAATGTCCTATCTGTGCTTTTCATAACTTCCAATTTTACCAGCAGCCCAGAATACTTGTCTCCCAGGACTTGCAGCATCTGTACTCTTAAAGACACTATGATGTGGGAATGATGGTGACCTTGAGAGCGCTGGGGCTGTAACTGTTTCAAACTGCACAGCTGCTGATTGTCCGCTGGGTAAAAGCAGCACCTTCCTCTTCAACAAAGACTGCAGGAGGACAGGGATGCTCAGCCACCCCTTTGAAACCATCGCCTTCTTGGTGGGATATGGGTAAAGACTACTGGAACCACTGGGGTTGACTTGCACCTGCCATGGCATCTTCCATGGCACTCAGAGGTATTTCTTAGCAGCAGAAGAAAAGCAGCTCTAAGTGTTTGCTCTGACTTACCCAAAACAGAAAAAGAGGTCCCACCTCCCCAGCACATCGGGGGCCACCCAGGGCCACCAGTTAATAATATAGAGTACCTGGATAATGGTAAATATAGATAATTACAAGATAATTACATTTTTCATTATTTCAAAATCAGCCATCTTTTCAGGAAGAGAAATTCCATTTTCTTCCTAGCTCTACCACCTAACATCATTTGTAAGCTATGACTTCACAGTCCATCTGAATTTTTAAATCCACTTGAAGTATATTTTTCAGGCTAGTTATTGTACCAGAGATTCATAAAATGTCTTAATGACTTTGCAGAGGGAGGTAAAACACTTGAAAATGAAAGATGCTAAAATATGTGGGAAAAAGAAGAAAGCTGCCTCATGCAATTTACACCGGGATGGTGACGACCACTTTATAAAACAGCAAGTCTATAAAGGCCAAGTCATTTTCAGAGGACAGTGCAGTCAGCAGTAGCCAATCTACAGACGCTTGAAGTGCACAATATCAGGGCATCTACGTCTGATTAGCTCTACTCTGGTCCTGTGAACCAAATTAACATATTAGGTGTAGCCCAGAAGAGCATTTTCTCCCGTGGTTTGAACAAAGGGAACACATGCAGTTTGTATGCCATCAGATCTCTCCATGATATAAACCACTGAGTAGCAGCTGGTAATAATCAAGAATTTTTTCTTCAGTGGTGCCCAAATTACACACTTTTTCTGTCATAACTATCATAGGATTTATTTATTAAGTATCTGTACTCCATAGGCATGACACTGTATTGCGTCAAAAGCTTTTTGATGCAACCTACCTCTCAAAGGTGTTGGCCTGCAACTCCATGCCTTCATAAATCAGAGGGATGCAAACATGCTCTGCAAACCAGTTTCAAGTCTTAAATTTACAAAAGAAGTAGCCAGACTGAACTTGAATCCTGCCTGTCTGTAAGGAAAGTTAAATGGGATCTCTGGGGGGAAAATGGTACAATGCCATATGTTTGCAGATATGTCTGCCTTGATTTTCTGAGCCTGGACTAAAGAATTGGGGTGCTGTTGCAGTGTGAGCAACACCTTCCTGCTAGGAAGAGTATAAGAAAGCACCTTCGGAAACAATTAGTTCTGTGTCTGAACCAACGCAGCAGCTCTTGCCTGATGCTGACCAGTACCTAATATATCAGGAGATATGCAAAAGCACATTATTGGGCAGATGTAAGCAGCTTGCTTTCATATCCTGCTACCCAGCAGTTAGAGACTGATTTACATCCTAGAACACGTGGTTCAATATCCTTTTCACTATGTGTTGTATTATACATACCATTAGGTGTTTCTGATTTCAATATAAACATCTAAATCTGAATCCTAAATCTCAGTCTGAACAATTTGCTGTGACAGACAGGTCCACAGTTAAATCATGTGTCATGTAAAAAAAGCATTTCCATTTATCAGTGCTGAATTTCATACCTTTAACTATCAATTTAGGTGACACTGGAATTCACTTTAAAAATTTCTTCTCAGGGTAATAGATCCTATATGTGAAGTTCATGCTCATATGGCAATCAATTGTATTTACAGTTATAAACACAATTACTCTGCAGTACCATGCTACAGTTCCTGCAGCTCATGTTAATGTGGATGCAAGGATTAATATTAATGAGGACTGAGAGATCGGTGAAAATAATAATAAATGCAAACATTCTGGTTAAATAGGAGGAGGCTGCAAAACATTAAACCAGCTTTGGAAAGGAGCAACTCCTTTCAATTTTCATCGGCTCATATCATTAAATTAGGGGCATGACTCATCCATCACTACAATACTTTGGATTTAAAGCAGCACAACTTTGATTGCAGGACAGTTCTACAGGTAGAAAAGCCAAAGGGATATAATTGTGGGACAGATTTCTCATTTTTAAAAATTTCTTTGTTCTATGCTACATGCAGATTACAGAAATGTTTTATGTTACACAGTTTGCCAGACTGCATTTTATTTGCTGAAGGGAACTAACTGTGAAATTAAATGAGCTGTTCTGAAGTTGACAGTGTGCACAGGCTCCTGCGTAAATGCCTGGAGAATACACTACCTTTCCATACTAATTTTAATTCTCTAGATAATATTTGCTTGGCAAATCATGTATTTTAAATGTATATTTATCATCTCAGGAAATTTAAATGACAGCCCATACCTCATCTTTTGGTCGTAGGGTAAGTACTCATTTTGATAAATCTAAATTTCCTGTAACTGGTTAGCATAGTAGCCAACATATAGCATAGTAAGCCAACACTTTTCATAAAAGTGTTTTCAAGATTAATTTGTAAATAGTTTGCACTTCTGTGATGTGTGCAGTCCACATAGTTATTATAACTTATTTCACACATTAGATAAAAGGTTAAAATACTCTTTCCCCCAATCATACAAAACTTGAATTCTTTGTTGGGTTTTTTTTTTTATTCTTATTTTAAAATTTCTAAACTACAGTTTAAGTCTAGGGAAAATCCACTTCATTCCTGGCTCTCTTAAAACATGGAAAGATGTCAAGCTTTCCAGAGCTGCTGTTGATAGCAGGAAAACCAACACAATCTGGGCAGAATCATCATCATCATAAATAAAAGAGTAATGTTTTGATTTTGCGCTATAAATAATGAAATAAGCACCTGATTTTTATCCAAAAAATTAAGAGGCATAATTAATTCAGACATGCTTCAGGGTAATTCTAAGATGCAGTCTTTGTTCTCATGTTTTATGTTCCATTTGACTCTGTTGCTAGGATGTTACTGCAAAATAATACATATTGGGATTGTTGTTGCCGGGTTCTGCGGGGGTGACGCGGTATCACTTTGTGAACTTCATTTCTGCTTCAGAACCTGATAATTCTGCCAAGTTTGGTGTGATCCCAGCCTTCCACACCAACATATTTTTATTAGGTGGACTGAATGAATGAATGCATGGGAGTCTCCTGCATGCCTGGAGGGAGAGCAGAGGCACGGGAGGTCTCATTATCCCCAGCACAGCGCAGGGGGAGCACGGCTGTCTCCAGCCCAGGACAGGGATACAGCTCTCGGGGACACCTCAGCGGGAAGCAAATGATGCCTATGCTTCTTGGAGGGTGCAGGAAAAGCAGCTAGAGCTCAGGTTGAAGGACCAAAGATATGTCCCCGATACCCTGAAGCTTCAGTGAAGGTCTACCCTTTGGAGAAGACGCAACGATACATCCAAGAGCAGGATGAGCAGCCTGGGCTGCGAAAGTTACTCAATCAACTTCAGTCCTTTCTGAAATATAAATATCCACTGTCCTCCTGGAAGAGAGCAGTTCTGCTCCAAGAACTCTGTTTCCTAAAAGCTTCATATTCCCTCCACCATACTTTAGATCAGTAGAAGTAGGTGAATCTCCAATTCCAGCCAACGAATTTCATTAATCTTTTCCTTTCCTGTTAGCCAAGTGAAGATTCATTATTTTATCAACTTCTACCTCTTTGCTAGCATTCATGAAGCTGATGAATCAGTTGCAATCTACTTTGACTCATGCTTACTGGCAACTGCAGACCAAATCCTGAGGAGCAGGAGGGATATGAAGCCTCCTACAGTCTCCACAATTATGGATCTCTTCACTGATGAGTTAGGAGGGAAAAAAATATCTGTCACACATCGGCAGTTCTTTTGTGGCTCTCACAACTAATTGTGCCAAGTCAGATTCATACAGGCAACAACAAACTATAAGAGTGGCTGATTTTAACCATGTATCAAGGAAACTACTCTTAATGTAATAGTCCCACTTCCAAAGCCTACATGAAGCAAACTAAGTGCAGAGAATCTACATAACTGATTATATTAGATGGTTTATCCTGGTCTCAAAGTGCATCAGGTAGGAAACAGACATAATTTGCATGATAAAATTATCAGCAAAATTTAATCTCTCATACACACACACACACACACACACACACACACACACATATGCACAGATGCATCCTAGAATCAGTCTGCACGAGAGCAAACAAAAGCAGCCAGGGATTATGGGGCAAAGCTTTGGCCATCAGCTGTAGCTGCAGCTTGTTGTGTCCATGGGAGAAAACCTAAGTGCCCAGGAGGCACTCGACCTTGCAGCTGCAAGAATAAGCGCTGGATACTGCAGGTTAGAGCACTCCAGCCCAGTCCACAGTCCCTGAATTTATTATCACACAACACTATAAAATCAGTCACACAGTCTTCTCCTCACTACATACCTGGTATACCATCCCCACAAGTCCTGTCACAGGAAGACCAAACCCCTCTGATTTAATGCTCAGAATGCACACACAGCACCCTGCCGTTCTGAGCAAGTCTCTTTACCTTACCTTTGTCTCATCACTTTTACTATTAGAGTAACTTTCAGAGCCAGAAAAGCTGAAAGCAGTGCCTTGCACAGATGGCCACACTCAGATCTCTCCCACAGCCTTGCCCCTGCAGAGCAGCTAAACTGATCAAGCAGGTCCCTCATGTACCATGTGGAGCTCACGTCTGTGCAGTGGGAATTAATGGTAAAGAGGCCTTAAGTCAAAAATTGGATATATTTCTTCTGAACATACCATGTCTCTATTCTTCTTTAACTTACTAATTCTGTCTTCCATACTGAGCTCAAGCCAATTGCAAGGAGTCCAATTTTAAAGTTTAACCATTCATTCCTGTGTCTGGAAAAGAAGCTCTTTTCTATGTCTGCTCCAGTTCAATCTCATCTCTCATTTATTCAGTCTAGTTTCCCCTTTGACCCATGTTTTGTCTGTCATTCCAGTTTTTCTCTGCATACAGAGGGTGTGCTGTCCTCCTGTGAGTGTCCCTTTGCAGCTCTGGGGAAGCGGGCACAGTAAGCACACCCTCTGCCAACAGCCTGGGACCCAACCCCTCAGAAATGTGCCACTGACACTCAGATTCATCTCCTGGCCATTGCCCTAAACTCAGTCTCCCAATTTAAGAACGAAACTTCTCACTCAGTGAAATGAATCTACTACTGCAACCTAACTTTTCCTTGATTGGGTTGAAAGGTTAAATGGAAACTGAGCAGGAGTTTAACCTGAGAGACTTATTATGTACTGAAAGGTACCTATTATATTTCATTTTAGATATCATGTAAGGGAGACTTTGCATTTGCTGAAGTCACCTCCTTCCTTCTCTCTGCTGTCAGCCAATATTTTGAGTAGTCCAGTAATGGTTTAGCCAAAACACAGTCTTTAAATTGCAAGACATATTTTTTATGCATACTCTACTTTCCATTTTGAAATGACAATATAAACCTCTTTCATGTAGCTGAAACACACCCTTTCGTCTCTATATTTAACTCACCCAAATTATACCTGAATGCTTGCAAAGTACTTTAGGAAGAATATTGGTCTATTCTAAGACTTGCAGGAAATAAATATTGTGAAATATGTTTTTCATTCCCTTTGTTCTGAAGTTTTATTACTAAGTGCTGTGCTGGTAACAGAAGTTTATCAGGAATGCCTGACTTCTCCAGATCTTGAACTCCTATAAAATAATTCAACAGAGCAAGAAGAGAAAAGGGGGGAAAGGGGTAAAAAAGGAAAAAAAAAAAAAAGAAAGAGTAAGAAAGAGTAAGCCAACTACAATATATGAAAAGTCTAATTGTTACTTGTAACATACGGTCAGTGTTTCCATCACAGCTGTAATATAAAAAAAGCTGATGTTGAACTGGTAACATCTGCTGTGTATCCCATGATTTCTATATTCCTGTTCACACTAGCTAAGGCTCTGGCCTTAATTATTTAGGCTTGGATCCTACTGGTTTTGGTTTTTTCTCTCTAAAGACAGATGCTCTTATTGAAAAATACATCTTGCAGAGTTGATTGACATGGACAAACAAGGTCCCTAAGACTGCTACTACAGAACATGGTCCTTGGTTCCCATTTTACAAAATACACTGAAAGAGGTAATTTGCAGTTGAAATTCAGTAGGTTATTTCTGATAATATGATAGTAAGTCATTAATTAGAACAGTTTGCAACAAAATCTAGAATGATGGAAGTCTAATGCAACCAGGAGCTTTATTTAAAGAACACCCTGTTAGTGGCCAAGCACATCGAAGCCCTCCCTGCATGCTCCATCGGCAGGAGTGTTCCCAAAGGACACAGTACTCACTTCTGAAGTCTCAACATAAGAGAGGCAGGAATAATTTTAAAGTGGCTCAAAAAATAATACTGCAGGCATCTAGGCTGTACATAAATAAATATTTGGGATAAGCAGATTCAATTGCAGTAATAATAAATTAACTAAATTGAAAAGTGAACTCCCAAGATCTTCTGTGTGGATAAAAAAATGCCATGCCTTGAACACCTAATGCACCTCCCTCTTTTCCTTGTTGACAGGAAGTAGCTAACAATTAGGATGTGTTCATCAAGCCTGTCTGCTTACAGGTACCCTACCTGCAGAGGTGCTCACCCCATCCTCCATCTGCTCACCACTTCCCTCTGCTGCAAGTTGCTATCCCTTCTCATCTGCATACTCAGCTGCTCACATAATTGCTCCTCACCTCATTTCAGCCACAAGGAACCACATTAATAAGGATCTAGTACTGGCACTGTTAAAGTAACCTGCCTTGCTCCAGCTGAAAGAGGTCAAGGCAGAAGACAAAATGTTAGAGGTGACAAGAACTTGGGGAAGGGGTGACGGAGCATGCACAGGACAGCAGCTAAAGACCATGTGTGCACACACTGACTAGACACAAAGAGATATATAGCTTTGGGAATGTAAACAAAGATCTCCCATTGTCCTTAGCAGAGCAGAAATGAAAAAGAGTGAATATATGGGTCACTGAACACTCATAAGACTGTTTACATATGGTAATTTGGAAAATGTATCAAGCCTGGGTACCTATCTTAACATGAAACAAAACAGTATCTTTGCCATCCTTAACTGACCTGTTTTTCTTATATGATGAACTGTTACTGGAACAATGTCTTTCAGTGCATCCATTCTGCAAGTAATTCTGCATCCTCCTCTGAATTTCTAAATTGGTTGAATTGAATGCCAGCAGAACACCAGCCAAGAGTGCTGCACGTCATAAGGTCACTATATCATAAAAATAACATTCAGTGGGGATAGATTGTGAAACCTAAATTAACAGCTGTGTTTTGGTTAACGTAACACTTTTAAATCTGAAAAACGGCTAAAATATAAACAATATGGATTTATTTTTATATTTTTTTTTTTATTCCAAGTGTAAGCATTCAGTTGCTGAGCAAGCCAACCTGAACAACTCCAAGTAATAAGAACATATTCTTGAGATGCTACTGATGCTACTATCACAAATTGGTTTAGAAACCTACCACCTTTTCTATTGTAGGAGACATCCAGGGCATTTTATGAACATACCTCTAAGAAACCTGGCAGAGGCTTTGAGAAGCAAACAGAACGTTACTTGGAAAACATTAATGACCTTTATAACATCTGATGTTTGATCACAAGATAAACTTTGGGCAACATCCACCCTTCCACTCTTCTAGTGCTGTCAGGAGAAGACAGGGTGGGGTTTCTCAGGTGGGGGTGCACTCAGGGAGAAGGAGGGCTGGCCTGCACCCACCATGCTCCCAGTGCTAAGCCTTCAACAGCTGAGCAGGTTGTGGCAGGATGCACAAATCAAGGCTGGTGGGACTGTGCTGTGATGGCTGCTTCAGCCAAGGTGTCTCCTTCTGGGTTGTGGCCACACCTCCGACCATGTCTGACGTGGTGCAGTCTAAACTCCAGGAAAGAAATAACAGTGTCTCCTTCTTGCCTGAAGCTGAAGCCATGTTTCATGGGACTCTACCTCACAGACCCCATTTTGCGTGGTTCACAAGGCCTAGGCACAGAAACAAAAACTTCAGCTATGTAGGAAAGTCTAGAGAGCCTATGGGAAAAAACCGAAAACTTGGGAGACCACTCTGTACCTGTGGCTCAGGTGTACTGGAGCTAGACCAATATTTAAAGAGAAAAGGATTGACAGCAGCAGCTTCCTTATCACTTTCTGCCAAGCAAAGCCCATGTACAAACAAGAAATCTGCCATCATGAATAAATCTTAGATGGAATAAATGAAAGAATAAATAAATGAATAAATAAATGAATAAACCTTAAATCTTATCTGGTTCAGGCTGGCTCTTCACCCTCCTAGGCCAATGATCTGCTAGTGAGCTACACAAGTACTGTTCCAACTCCCAAGTTCCACCACATAATATCTCTTCAGTACTGCCCTACAGAAAGAGAGGGAAATGCTAGGAAAATTGGGTGGAAGTCACATATTCGATTGCTTTTTTGCAACTCCTCTGTCAAGGATTTCGGTTCTCACTGTGGAGTAATCTTCCCCATGCAATTAGATGTACCATTCACAATAGATAATTGTCTCCTTAGCTCATTACTCAAAGGCCTGTGTGCTGTCTCACATGCCTGATGCTCTTCAGCTCAGGAGCTGCCTCTTACACCTTGTACTGTCTTCCACAGCTTTCAGGCAAGATGTAGTCAAGGAAAATCCACCCAAACTAACATAGGAGAAGCCACCCCAGAAATGCATATACACTGGATTTCCAAAATGATCTTACAGAAGTACAGACCTGGTTTAAAGCAAACCTGTTTTGTCTCTGCAAAGCTCATCAGTGGATAATAAGTCAGTGTATTTCCATTGCCACTTGGTGTCCCCAAACCTATTAGCAGCTCACACAAGCTTGGCAGGACAGGTACAAGCTGGATGAATAAATGTGATCTAATGCTTATATTTCGTTTTGCCAAAAGACTGTGCTGACGCCAGCTAATCTCACAATGTGTGCCAGGCTCAGCCTACACCTCCTGCAGTTGTAGGTTGCTAACTGCAAGAGTTACACAATGCCTTTGCACTGTACAGCCTGTTCCCAGGTCCACCAGGCCCTCAGAGGATGGGGAAATCCCTAAATGCCAGGAATGCCTGGGTTTTTGCGTTACAGGCCCAAATAGAAAGCTCAGTCCTCCAGCACTCCTTCCTCCTTGCCCATCCATACTGCAGACCTAGTTAAAGCAGTTTTATCATCTCTGGGAGTAACCCTTAGGAGGTCTATGCATTTATGACAGGGATGACTGCTAATCAAAACCCCTAAGCTTGCCCTTTTCTAGCATTTTCCAGGATCTGCATTTGCTCTCTGCACAGCTTCAAAACACTGCAATGTCAGTGTCCTCAGTGCTCTGAACACCAGGGAGGCAGGCAGCAGGGCCAGCGCTCCCGCACTTAACAAGCATTTGGGCTCCAAATTCCACGACAAGTCTCACGTATCACACTTCCCTCAAGAATGTGAGCAGGCAAGTTGGCCAGACAGCTCTGGCATTTGGACATGGGTATGGCCTGATCAACAGCTGAGTGGAGTCAGAGAGACTCCTTCTGTTCATTGCAACCAGTTGTAGAATGGGAGCCTGTGCAGCACAGATTTAATGCCATCTTTCCAGAGATCACCCCCGCTGGCATTAGCATTCATCACCTTCAGTGACTAATTACGCATTCTGTAAAACCCCACTGGGTGTGCATCTCATCCTGGTGAATTACTGAAACTCCCCTCTACTGACCAATGTTCTCCCACCTCAAAACCTCCCGAAACCAGCTGGAGCTACCTGGGACAGGGAGGTATCAGCAAGCCCTTTAGGCTCTCCCTCCTCCACTGACTTTCTAAAGGGCCACACTCTGCCTTCCATTTCTCATGAGAGATGTGCACCTCTATGTGTAAATGGAAGCACTAAGTAGTAGCCATCAAGGAAAAGAGAACAGGAGGGAAGATTTCCTTGTGGTGGGTTATTTTGTGTAGCTGGCAGGTTCACTCTGTATTTTCAGTCTGCCTTCACTTTGGTTCTAGTACTTCTCTCTCTCCTTCTCCTCCCCTATACACAGTCACAGAAAAGCCTTAAAGAATAATTTGTGACTGTAAATGATCAGGAAGTCTACAGGTAACATGCTTTTGTAAGTGGCTGGATTGCAAGTTGACTGTGCTCTTTTAATACAGTAAACTGCAAAACCAAATCACAGGTGCTGTAAGAGCCTATAGATTGTTTTCTATAAGTCCATATTAATATTTTATACCACTGTCATCTCTGAGCATTCTTGGCTGACTTGTTATCTTGCACAATCTGGAAGTAGTTTGGCAATAAGACAGATCAGTGGGGGCAATGTGGAACAGCACTTCAGCAAGAGGGGTTGCACTCATGATGCAAATGAGTCTCTTGACCTTGAGCTTCCCCAAGCGTGTGGTGTCACTGAGCAGGTTCATCACAGTGTAACACCACACACGCAGCAGGGCTGGGATGTGGCTGAACACAAATAATCCTTCCTATGTTTTCTTTAAGCACAGAAGCCTATCTTATAACTACTAAGCATATGGCATTTTTAAGGCAGCCCTGGCTCCAAAATATGTTATTCTGAGATAACACAATATGACTCAACACAGCAGCATGAGACAGAGGTGACATGTGCAGGTAAGTTGTCAAAACAGGTGACAGATGGAGTTGTGCTAAAAACCATTCAAGATATTTGCTTCTTAGCTTTCCCTCAACATGCATCTCCCACACAGTTTTAAAAATTTACCTTGAAGTGCCTCTACATAATCTAATGTGATGAAAGAGAGAGAACACGAGTGAAAGAACGAATTGCAGAGTTGTTACAGATAATACGCGACACATAGCAGATACCAGCACACAGCAAATAGCCCTGTTTGCTGACAACCTATATTGCTTTGGAATAGTTTGGCACAAATTGCCTATACATGTATGAGGTATATTTTCTCCTTTTTCCTACAGCTGTACTGGTTTGAAAGGCAAACTCCTCAGTGATGAAGGAAAATGAAATAAATCAGTTCATTACAACAGTATGAGATTTAGCACAAATCATCAGTGCATGTTTTCTTGTAGGACACACTGTTCTCCTGCCCTTTAAAAGGAAGTGACACGACCCCCTGCTTACGTGATTGATGTGATTTTGATATATATATGTATTTCATGAATACTGTACTACATTATTCCATTTCTAATACACACATCAAAAGGATTCTTTTCTGCATTTCTTCATATCTGGAAAATAAATACTTTGAAATGGGATGTAACTTCACCCAGGTCTGTTTGTTGCTTTAACAGACCATTATTTGTTCTGCAGAAGCACCTGATACTGTAACAAAATCCACCCAGAGAGGAGTTCAATCAGCACCAGGGAAGCAACTACCACAGGATCAAGGCCCAAAACAATCCAAAATACTTAGGTTAGAGAAATTTAAAGGGTTTAACTAAAGCTCTGTTTCATAATGGATTTATTTTGTTTATTACTTTATTCGTAACTATTAAGAGAAGATACCCAGCTCAGGATATTCAGCATTTCGGTACAGATTTGCACCTAATAACATCTCCTGCATTTGCAAATTTGAAAGTGGGGGTTGGGGAAGGTGGTATGTCCCTTTAAATAACCCAGCAGCTTTTTCCTGGTTCTCACAACATGCTGTATTTCAGGGATCTCAGTTACACACCATTAGTGGCTGCATTTGTGCTATTTGAAGCTTGTTTATATATAAAGAAAAAGCAGCAACAAAGATGACATCCTAATTTAGAGGCACGGCAAAATGGGAAGTATATTGCCATTCAGGAGATGAAACACAAAAGCTGTAAGTTTAGTGAGCAAAAGAAATTGACTTTGGAAAGAAGTGTTGCATCTCAAGGAAACAGTACATCCTTGACAATGAAAGAAACAAAAAGCCAAAAAAGGGACTTCAGTAAAGTGTGTGTTCCTCTCCAGGTGGATTTGTATCTGTTCTGCTCATCCTCATGCCACCCCACCTAATAGAGACACTCTGTAGCCATGCTAACGCAAAATAGTCTAGGCAGGGTTTATGAGCTCATGCTCGATTTTATGCTGACCATGGCTTTTTGCACAGTGCTGTGACATCTGGCTGTCTTGGTCATGGGATCCTGGAACCATCCAGTCATTCCCCCTTCAATGAGCAGTCAGAAAAGGCAAAATACGGAACGGTTTGATGAATCCTGTTTTAACCATCCCCAGAAGGAATATTAGATGGGATTTTGTAGGTTGTGAAAAATTACCTGTTCCCAAAGCCACTGGCAATAGTTGTTGTCAGTGAACTCTTGCCACTAAAAACAGAAGCAACGGGGAAAAATACTGCAACGTAATTTCTGGTATGTGGCTGAATTATAGAAAATAACAAATACGGCAGAGATCCGTGAGTGTGCAATGGGCAAAATGGAGCAATGTCAGAGCAGTTGCTGTGGGGCTGATATGATCCTGTTCCTGCACGCTTCCATGACAGAGCCTATGACTGATGCAAATCCAGGAAGCAGGAAGGAAAAGGCCGTTTGTGCAACATGTGCCAGGCTCCCATATGGCAAGTTCCAAACTCACTATTGCCTGATGACAGCGTGCAGATTAGGGCATCAGTGTGGCTTGAACTGGAACTGGTCTTCCACTGACTTTTGAATAACTTCATGGCATGGATTAAGAGGGGCATAAAATTCATCTTCACATCACTGTTGGTCCCTTGCCCATAAAAGTTATTCCAAACTCAAGAGCATTAAGGAAGGGTATTTTGAAAACACACATAAAGAATTGAAACTATTTGGAGCTTTTATTTGTACAATCCACACTCAGCATAGTGCTAGATGCTTAATTCAGCTCTTTGTAACTATGGGTCCTTTTTGTACATTGTATAAAGATACATTTCAAGCCTTGGATAGGACTACCAGTAGCATTTTTTAACCCTTGTATCATTAAATCCTTAGCTCTCAAACAATTGTTTCCATCTGTTCAGCTCAGAGCACTAACAAAGGCAGGGAAATATTCACCACCTCAGTTAGGGAAAGCAAAGAGCAGAAAGGTGATTGGGAAACCAAGTCCCCTGACTCCCACACCACATCTACAAAACCATTCTTTTTATGGACAGTCTAAGGTACTGACCCCAAAGACCGATAATGTAAAAGCTATTTACATCTCATGTTACATCTACACTTTTAGTACGACTCAGCAACCTGCAACACTCAACAGGAGCGTGCAAAGCTCGTCTGTCACCGTGTACGTTCCCCTCAATCTTTCATTTAACTTTCTCTTGCCTGGGAGATTGATAACTGGTATTTGTGCTGCTCCCAGCGACTGGAGTCACACACTATTATGTCAGTCAGAGACACGCAAGCTTGCTTGGCATCATTTGGTACTCAATGGAACTTTGTAAGTTGGAAAGTTTCATTTGAACTAGAGCATAACTAAGTTCGTCTTCCCTTAAATAGAGGCTGATAGAGAGAGTAAATGGAGGGAGAGGTGGTGGGAAAAAAAAGACAAGAAAGAACCCAAGTAGTCTGCAGACCTGATAGTCCAGTTTGGGTGTTTTTTTCAGGAGTCTCCTGTCAAGACTTGCTGACAAATGAGCTCTGTTGAGTCTCACAGTGGTGATTAAAGATGTTAGTGCATCCCTTGCTCTCCCCTCACTTCTGCTAAAGGTTATAGCCTATAAACCAGGATAGGCAGAAAAGAATATTTTCCTCTATCTTGGCCATTCCAGTTGACATTCTGGCATATTAGCTAAAATATTTTGATGTAAGGCAAAGAAGTATGGGAGTGGAAGGACTGTGGAGGTCACCTAGTTCACACTTCTGCCTGTAGGCTGGATCAACTGTTGTGTCCCACATAACAGATTTGTCTGACATCGTCTTAAATACCCCTAGTGTTGGAGATACTGCAGCCTACATGATCCACGCAGCTGATGAAAATACTGAGAAGTACAGGGCCTGCAGCAGGCTTCCACAAACACCTACTAGGGGTTTTTTACCAGCAACTGTAGCTTTTCAACCTTTTTCAACCAACTTCCTAGATTTCAGATGCAAATAGCACATGGGATGATGTCAAAAGCCTTCCTAAAACACTTCAGGCCTAGTCCTCTTGAGAAAGACACCATATTTGCTATGCTGTAGCCCAGTGACATGATCTTCATTCCCAGAAGCCCTGTGACTACTCTAGTTTCTTACAGGAACTACAAGGAAATTTGTTAGGCCACTGATGTCCCAGCTGCATTGCATTTTCTGCATTGGTCTGTCTAACTGCATCCCATTCCACAGGAGTGAGATGTTGGTAAGAGCCAGGTTCCCCTGCAGCACTTTGTGCTTCAAAGGCACATGCCAGGAGCAGGGGGTCGGGAGGGTGGGGACTGGCAGAGCTGGGTGTGCCCCTTTTCCAGGGACACCTCCCTCCCCTATGAGACACATGCTCAATCCTATGCTCAACTCCCTCCCTTTTAGAGGCGTCTGTTTGGGGTCACACCGAGTACCTTGCATCGCCTCCATGAGCAGACCTTTAACTGCCACAGGAAGCATCCTCTCCCTGGAGTGAATTTCCACCTAATATTCAGACATGGCAGTCCATGTTTATTTCCCAGGCTCTGGGAGTTGCTCAGGTGATTTCTGGGTATTTTGTGTGCTGCCACATTGTGGGTTTTTGTTAAATGACAAACAGAATTTGCCTTCCCTGGGAGATGAACTAAAATGATCTCTAGAAGTATTGGTATGCACAACAAAACTTTTACATCACCATTAGCAAAGCAGAATATTTCTGTTCCCATTATTTCAAGTTGAATAATTTAATGCTCACCTTTTTTAAATTTACCACTTTTAAATTAAAAACTCATTAAAATGTTTCAATAACAGTTAATATTAGCATAGCAATAAGACATACCAAGTGGGCATTACCAAGAGATAATTGACCTGATCTGTAAATTGGTGCCCTTGGCTTTACCTCTGGATGTCAATCAATTAAAGCAGTCAATCATCCCTGAGTAGTGCCTGCCTCAGCAGGTCTTATTGCTTAATCATATAACTGTTGAGCTAATACCATTCATATTTCTGGACAAAAAATTCCACTAGGAATTCCCATTCATTATCACATCAAAATTAACAAGATCTTGAAATGCATATTATATTATTCATAGCATAATACTCTGCCAAATGGAAAACATAAAAATATATCTCCCTTTCTTTTTTTCCATTTTTTAAAAGCCTGCCGTTGTTAATTAGCCATTCTTTAGGATGATCAAGTAATTGAGATACAGGTTTTAGATCAGGTTCACGGAGAGTATGTGGTCAAGTTAATGAGTCATGAAGAGACTAAAATGTCACTGTATAGAAAACTGACTTGTGCTCAGCTGATATTAATTGCAGTGGCACCAGTGAAGTCAATAGCTCTATGCCAATTTACTGCAGGTGAAGATCAGGCCTTATGTTTACAAGAGTGTGGAATTTAGAGAATGACTTTTAATCTTCTATATAATGAAATTTAGTACATGTAATTTTTTTAACTCTTCGGATTCTGCCTAAAAGACTTTGCTTGCATGAATTGTTCTACTTAAGCTAATGACTTGGCAAACTATCACATGCATAGATAATTAAATGGATCTGCATGTGCCAGTTAAAGCTAACAGATTCAGACCCTTTGTGAGCTGAAAGCTGACTACATATATCAGAAAAATCCTTGCCTTCAGGACAGCCGTGCAAGTAAATGCAGCACAAGACCTCAGTCCTGCACATATTTATTCATGTATATTGTTTACTGGAAGGGGCTTGTGAGTGTTGAGCTAAGCACATACACGTTACCAGGGTGAAGGCCCAGCTTCCTTTCTAAATTCAGAGAAGTAAATGTGTCTTGTTTTGAACATTAAATAGGCTGTAAATCAAATAGGCTTGATCATTATTGAAGTGCTGAAAAGCTATCATTTTGAAAGGAAGCATCTTGCTATTTTCTCCATAATGAAGCAGTAGACACAACATTATTAATGATAACTGTGTCTGGATTGTGCATTCAACCAAGATAAGAGTCAACATGTTTGGTAACATCAAAGAAAACCTGATACCTCAAGTATAAGAAGATTAGTACTTACAATGATCTGTAGGGTTGGCAGTTCCAAGAAGCTGAACAGACAATGCCAGGAGGGACAATTAGTAATAAATTGGCACTGAGATTCTCTCCTGTGCTTGAAATCTGGCACTGAGATAAACACACGTTTTATCATTTTGTTTAGAACTTCCTGTTGCAGCCAGAGAGGGGCTCAGCAGAGTGAGAGTTGTTACAACACGCTGGGAAAACAGAGACAGGTTCTCCCATTGGCACTGAAAGGTGTCAGGTATTTTGTACAAAGGCTTCAAGGACAACATCTTCATCACGTTCTGTGAGACTCACCTAATCCTTTTGGACATGCCACTGCAAAGCTAGCGTGTGAAAGTTCAGGGATCCAGAGATTATTCCATGGATCATATGGTTAGGCCATAAACCATCCCAGAATCACACGGTACATACTCACAGAATAAAGGGCTCTTTACATTAATCCATTTTTTTTTTTTTTTAAGAGACAGTAAAATAGAAATATCCATTTTATTGCATTCACATTTACTTCTAATACCTCTGCACTGGCCTCAGCATGAAAAATATGGATAGATCCCAAGTCACCCTTAAGTGTAGCTGCAGTTGCTGGAACTTGCAGCCCTGCTTGGAGACGGGAAACTAGCTAAATACTGCACATTAGATATTTTTTCTTCATTTTGATTTAAGTGGCGCTAGCAATGGTGAACACATTAAAATAATTTAAAAGTATCCAAGAAAACAGAAAAGAGTGGAAAACTCCTATGCCTGATGCTCACCTTACTTGTGTTTGGCATAGCTCATTGTGAATGAAGTCAAATCATCATTACATGTTGATAAAGGTGAAACTAAACCACTGGAGATGGAAACCCAGGAATATTTCTCTAAATTTGACATTTGCACCTCACATTATTACTGAATGCTTTTATTATGGGATTACTTTCACTGAATACCTCACTGAAATCAATAGGAGGCATTGATGGTATCAAGCCCTGGAAATTACCTTTTGATGGAACATCTTTACAACATGAAATGGATCTTCATGATATCTCTCTACAATAGATAAGTGTCACTGGATCCAGTTACAGATGAGAAAAAAGTTTAAGTGACACCAACAAGGTACATGCCAGAGGTAACCAAATGCACACGCTAGAAAATTCCCTCTTCATTTAAGGCTAAAAGTCAGTTAATTGGTAAATACATAGCATTGATTCTCCTTTTCATGTCCCCTCAAATATAAAAGTCAAACTGTAATGACCAGATGTGTCAATGTGAAAGCTAGAAGCCTCTAAAAACACTGGCTGCAGTATTAGCAAGCCATATTTATTTCCTAAGCCCCTATGATTTAGGTCAACATTGTCAAAGTTTCTTAGTACAAAAGCCTTCATAATAAAGAAATTATAAAGAAGTAGCGATGGGTTCATGAGGTTAATGTAGTATGCGCCCATAAAGGATCACAGATCCCTACAACAATTCTGTATTAGAGGAGGAATGATGCACATAGTTGCTTTTAATGTAATTTGCAGACAGAAACAAGGACATTACTACTTTGCAAAAGCATTGTAATTCAAAAATTTTCATGTTAGATAAATATTTTAAAAATACTTCATGAAGAGACTATTGATGTTTCCTTTTTCGCCAGCAACTGAGCATGGAGAACAGGAACAAAGTTCATTTAAACTCTGGCACAGCACTAACTTCAGAATGCTTCAAAGGTTTATATCAGGTTTCCCAGATTATATAAACTACAAAGCCACAATTACACAACTCATGGCTCTTTCCAAGATGATCCTAGCTACACAGTTATTGCACTTTGTTTCTTTTTGGCTGAAACATATTAAATATTTGCCTGTGCAAAAGTGTGTTTATCTAGAAAAACAGCTACTCTCATTATTAAATAGAAAAAAAAAAAAAGAAAAGAAACTAACCACTTATAATGGTACAATTCTTCACTTACAACCGAAATATAAGATTCTGAGTTTATTAAAAAGCATTCTGAGGAATTTCTTTTGAAATACTGATGCAACATATAAATTTTTGGATTTGAAACTCATGTATCAAGACGAGTCTTCATCACACTGTAGCATTAAAAGCTCCTGGGAAATGCAATACTATCAGCATCACTGCACACCATAACAACTTGGTCTAGGCGTCGGGGGGGGTGGTGGGGGGGTGGTAGATGGGTCAAACCTTTGCCACAGTTGAGATGTTTGGGTGAGCAGCCCACAAAATCAATATGAACATTTGGGCCATATCTGAACAAATCAGCAGTAGTTCATTTGCAAAACTCAGCTGAAGGAGATGCTAAGAACAGCATTTCTCACATGAGGTTTCAGTAATTCTGCCTTTGTTATGGATATGTCTGTAACAGCCCTTTGGTATTTGGGTAGAAATCCAAGTAGAGTGTTCAGAAATGTGTAGCATTTAATATGAATCAAAGTACTCTGATAAAAAAATAGTTTGGCCCTTTGCTGCTTCTTAGGTTTCCATCTATTAACTGACCAGGTTTCTCCAGCTGCCAGCACAAGTTACATTGTTTAAGTACAACAGAGCATTTCTGGAGAAATCTTGTGCTGCCCATCTCAGCAGGTGTTAAATCTCCTTGTTGGACAGTTTAGGAGCTCATCGCATTTGACCATTGGTTATAAAAGATGGACCCAGCATCAAAATGTGTGACTAAAAACTCCTTTAATTAAAGAGATAATACAAATTCAACTCTGAACTTTGCTGCTTGAACCTTTCCCCATGGCAGGGTCAAACCAGAACTCAACTTAAACATCCTCAAATTTCAAGAGTCTTGGATTCAGCTCCAATTTTGGATCTAAACTGGATGGCTTTGATCCACTTGTTATGAAGTCTGATCTCATCCTGGATAAGAAGTAGCATTACTCAATAAAGAGAGTTAATACTGGAACTGTGACATTGGGAAAACCTGCTTGACAAGCAAGCTTGTTTAACCAACAGAAATAGGTTGCCAAGATCATAAGCCAGGGAACAGTTTAACAAAAATCAATGAAGAAATTACAAGTGACTAATAAATTCACACAATGAGCATAAGCAGCTGAAACTAGAGAAGAACCAGAGATAGAGACTGTAAATATTTTGCACAGAGGGCGGAACCTTGCCATTGCTGCACCCGTAAAACCACAACTTCATCAGCTCTCTCAAAGTGATTGGGTTTCACCTGGTTAAAACCCAGGGGATTTAACAAAATCTGAAATAGGTGATTGTTGATGGTTTAATTGCTAGTCTCCTTTCCTTTACAGGTTTGACTTTAATCTGTTTATCATCACCTCAATAGAAGTGTCTGACAGAAGATCCCTCTTTTTAATACCACAGTTGCACCTCACGAAACCAGAGCTTGAATGCAGTAAGTCACAGAAGCAGCAAGGAAACAGAAATGCTCTGATCCTAAGCAGAGAGGTGATTTACTAGAAAGGTGTTGCACAGATTAAAAAAATAAAAAGTTAACTTTTCTTTTGGGGAGTTCGAGGTTTTTGTCTTCCCACAGCACTTATGGAAATGGATGAGCAACAGCTATGGCATGAGCCAAGGCATTTTGTTCTTTTGTCCTGTTGGCAAGTCAAGGTGTGAACAGAGGTTAAGAGTGAGCATTCTTCTGTCCTACAGGTGTTACAACACAGTAAGTATGATTTAAGTTTGTGTTCCTGACCCTCAGTCTTCCATGCTGTAATAGAGGTTGTGCGACATTTGCCTTGATTGAAAGGCTGGAGAAGGTGACCACGACGGACAATTTGCTCAGTAAAAACACAGCATTCCATGCATAACTCCATTAAACATGAGATTACTTTTTAATACTGTTTGTGCACCCACTGCATCGATATCTTTCACCCTGCACCAAGGCTGTGCTGTCTACACGTACGTGGCCCCTCCCTTTGCGTGACCCACGGCGTGCAGGGACCTGCCCTGTGGAAACGCCGTTGTCTCACCACACAAGGACGCAGCAGCTGAGTGGTGATCCCTGCTAACCTGTTAGGTCAGCATTATCCTACAGCAACAGGAGGGCTGGGACGGTCATGTACCTGTTACTCAACAAGCCACACCACTACCATTAATACAGAACAAATCAGTGAATAAAATGACTGCAGGCACTAAAAGGCAGAATGAGGTAAAAAAAAGATGGCACTCTGGTTGCAGCACACTTGAGCAGAAGAAAAATGTTTGCTATATTTAATATATCTAAATGTGTTCTGTTTATATTTCCCAGCCTCTGGAAATTCGAACAAGCTGTACGTCAGCTGTTTCCCAAAACTCTTGGTAGCACTGGATATACCCACTGCATGCTCTCCTTATCTGGACACTTCTATCTCACATACCCAGCGCCATCTCTGGAAGCTTTCCCCAGTCGATTTAGTAACATTTGAAACTTGCTGCCAGTCATCAGACAAGTTCGTTTGGATCGTATGGCAGAATATGGTTCAGATCTGTCTGGAACGTGTTCAGGGATGCATTGAGCCTGCGAGGCCTTCCCCAGATCCCACTGAAGGGACTGGGGACCTGTGAACAGCACTGTCCACCCCTGAACAGCACTGCCCGCCCTGAACAGCCCCATCTACATGCAAGATCACTTCAGATTCAGAGAGTGCTGGGATTAACATAGGCCACAGTCGCTTCTCCCCTACCTTATCAAAAAAGTGTTATCAAAGGTTTTCGATTCTTACCATTGCAACAGCACTAACAAAAATGTCATTCCCTTGCATTTCTCATCAAAGGCTCATTTTCTAATAGAAGGAGAAATACTCTCTGCTTGGGATGTTAGAATGACAACAGCAAGCATATACACAGCTATAAATTTGACTCTGAAACATGTTGAAAGGTTAGATTTGTAAAAATGTAGGCAATTTGACACCTCTAGATCACAGCAAACACAAGGCCACAAAACTGAGCTTCCAGACTGTCAGTTAATGCCAGGCTCTTAAAAGTGTCTCTTGGAAACTATTTCCACAGGGAGCAAAATAACTAATGTAATTGGAAACACTGGAGAATCAATGGGGAATGAAAGAGGATAAAGAGAGGCGGAAAATACACACCAAGATGCACACATAGACATACAGTATAATTAGCTTCAGTCTATTGTATAACAGAGTCATAACAAATGAGTCAGCTCCTTAGGTGGTGTAATTAGACTTCAGTGGACCAACCCCAATTCACAGCAGCTCATAATTATGATATATAATTATATGGACTGATTCTGATCTGTATAAATTATTAGTAAACTTCAGTGAGGGCAATAAGGTCAATCCAGTGAAAAAATTGTGCAAGTGAGATACAAATCAGATGCCCAATAAAATAATGAAGCAACTTATGTGAAGTTCACACAGCTGCTCTTATCTCAGGCATTTTTTTTAATGAACTTTATGTAGACAGGAATTCCTTGGCAGTCCATTCAGATGTGGTTATTTCTGTGATGCTACTCAGCAGTTCTTGACGAGCTGCAGAAACTGTATATGCTAGCTGGGAATGGCAGGGCAGGGAAATATTACATCCATTTGGAAGTTCAGGGAAAAGACTGTCTGGGAGAAAGAAATTGGCCATGCCTGATTTAGGACAGGGTATGGCATCTGATTGCTATATGCTTTCAAAATGCATCACCTAACAACCCACCAGAGCTCAGTGACTTCTGCCAACCGAAACGATCATCCCCTTAAAACATCGGTGTGGGTAGAGCTGCCTGCAGTTCTCTTAAGATCTCCAGTATGAAATGAGTGCAGAGACACACCTTAGACCCCATCTCCAATATTTACACCTGTCTGTGAATCTTGCCTATTAGTGAAAAAACAAAGAGAACTCCAGAATAAGCTGTTGGATTTGATATACTGCTGGCCGTGAAAGCAAGCCGGGGTCCCTTCAAGAGCAGATAACAAGCACATCAGGAATTGCTTCTGATGTCAAATCCATGTCCTTATAGCTGACCTCATTAAAGGCTCTATCATGCTCCCACTGAAACCGATGGCAATGATTTCTACAGTTAGCTATGGGATGTCTATGTAGTAGTCAGCCTTAAAAGTAAAAAAGTGCTTGGCTGTTTCGCTGTCTGCCACTTTCACCAAAATTCTTGATAGATTTTGGGGAGGGCTGAGGTCTCTACAAGCACAAGTGTAGCTTCAGGGAGTACCCCAAGGTGCTATCAGTAAACGGGAGATGCCAAGAAGACGTTCATGCTCTCTCCCTCTCCTGGAGGAGGGGTGAAAAGGGACCTGGTGCCCCATGAGCCACCACAAACACAGACCCAGGGGCTGCCCAGCTCTCACCAGAGCAGTGCTGTGGCTGCAAAAATGTTGCTGCTCTCCAGCTGAAACCCTGCATTGCAAAAGCACCAGGTTGGGCTGCTGGGCCATTGCCTGACACCCTCACTGCTTTCAAAACAACATCATTTCTTTTCACACTCACTGTCTGAAACCAACACTATTCCCCATCTGAGTGTTCTGACCCCTAAACCCCACTGTGGAGGTACTGCACAGAGCTGGTACTGCCCTGGCTCTCAGCACGTGGCAGCCCTGCACTCCCTAAGGCACAGCTACACCTTTGTCTGCTGCAAGGGCTTTGTACTTGGAGTTACAACACGTGTGCCACCATCTCTCCTTCTACCTTCTTCCTCCTCCAAAGGAGGTGCCAAGACAGGTGAGAAGAGACAGCAGAGTGAAGTTTCTCACACCCGATGTGAAAGAGAGAGCGGGGAAGTCAGAAAACTGAAAAGAAAAAGCAGCAGCAAAGTAAAGCCCTCACCTCTCCTGTCCCCACCCAAGTGTAGAGAAGCACTGTACCGGGGAAAAACTACAGCAAAATCTCCTGATAAATCAGAGCTTCTCTGGAGGGAGAAGCAACTAAAAAGGAATGTAAATGATCTTTGACCAATGACTTTTGTCTAGTTGTGGTTTCTGGTACAGTATATGTGGTTTCTTGTTCAGAACGGTAATGAGTGTGTGTACAGCAATGTGTTCAATGTGCACAGTGCTGAGAGATTAGAGAGTGAAGGATGGCATGGGACGTGTCAATATGGATCTGCAGTGATCAAAGCAGGCTGTCTCTTCTGGGCACAAGTCTGGGTTGGGTTACAGCAAAGGAAAAATGTGAAGTGCTTCTTAATGTGTTTTCTCTGTATTCTCTGCTCTAGGATCACCGTAAATGGAAGAACATCTTCTCCCCTAATAATCTATTTCCTGCATGTGGCTCCCCAACAAATGTATTAAAGTTTTGTTTGAACTATACAGTTTGCCAGGAAAACAGACTTGCGATTGTTTAAAACAAAAATAATCCCGAGTGCTGTTTAAAAGCTGAAGCAAGGTTATGCGCATATCTTTGCTCTGACTAGTTATCAGCCATGAATCTTGTACTTATGTAATTATTAGAGGTTTCTTTTTTAAAGAGATGATTTACTTACCCCATATCCCTGCCAGATTTTCTTTCTTTTTTTAATATTTGAATTTTACACATTAAGTAGGGCATGCTCATTTTTCTTCTGCTTCTGCCCTCTTTTGAGTTATGAATCCCTTCAGTGAGTAATGAGCAGTTGGCAACTTTTATGCATAAGAAAGAAGATTCAATGAATTCCAAATATGCTACACGGATGCTCCTTCTCCTACATAAAAAGTATAACATTTTTATGAATTGGGCCCACGATGATCTGGCATTAAATCACTGCCCCCTTTCTTCTCTGTGCTCTATTTATGCTCAGGGGATGTGCAGTCACAACGTGTTATAAATTCAGCAGAATTACTAATTAAAAAACCTACTGTACAAAAATAGAACAAAGGGTGGAATTAGAGCCAACAGGATCTGAGCCAGTGCAGTGGTCTTGGGGAAAAGGTCTGGGCTGCAAGGCAGGTGATCTGATCCTCATCTGGGATTAACTAACGGATCTCTCTTGCTCCAGATGATTTACAATCCTACAAACCTAGCCCCTCTGCAGACTTTTGGCAGCGGGCGCCAGCAGGGCTCCTGGCCTCCTGTTTCCCATTCTTTCCCAAAGGGATGAGCAGCTCCCATTGGCGCCACGAGAGTTAGAGCCCGTAGGAAACGAGCAGCACTTCTGGTCTTGCTTGTTGGCTCGCCAGAGTTTGGAGAGACCATGGGAGATTTCCACTGGCAAAAAGATTTTTCACCATACAATGGCCAGCAATCTGGTTTTCCAGGGAATTGTGCTGCTGGGCACTGAGCCCTCTGCAGCACTGTGAGAGCATGGCCTGGCTAGCACAGACATGGAAAAAGAGTGCAAACAAGTTCTTGGGGTCTCAGCAAGAACTCTGCTCTTCCCCTGCTAGCTTTCCTAACCATCTGCTCTAAAATGGAAGTATTCAATATTAGGGCAAAACACTAACTCCAGAAAAGCAAAATACACAAGGTCTGCAGTGGATAAACTCATCCTTCTTTCCCCACTTCCAAGTATAAAAAGGTGCCCTACAAACAGAAACAATAAAGGCTGAATGATGCGTGGAGGTCGGTTGGTATGTCTATCAAAACAGCACCTCCTGGATACTGCCTGTGGGCAGACACTGAGCTGACCAGTGCATCTAAAGAAAGTATGCCTTCCTTCTGTCGAGAGTCTTCAAAAATAATTATATAGGAGTGATATTAACAAAGAAGTGTCCCTGGGATGATCTCGGCTCTGATAGAACCAGGAAAAATATCCTCTTGGAAATTCAAAGTGGAAAAGAAAAATTAATTCATCTTGCAACTTTCTCTGCATGGTCAAATCTCTCGCTCTCAGTTTCTCTGCTGACTTTAGTGGGTCCTGTACTCACACAGAAACCCTCCCAGCACCAGAGAAAAGCAGTGAATCAAATGGCTTCCTCTCTCAGGAAAGGGAGAGAACATAGGTTTTGTAGAGACAAATACAAATTATAACAAGATCCTTAATCATTGCCTCCGACTACACAAATAAATAGACACCTAGCACCAGCTCTGCTTGATAGGTAAGGAAGCTTTACTGCCCCGTACTGTCTGTCTCACTCTTGATATAGCACCATTCAAACCATTTCTGCATTGTGGTTCAGCTTCTGAACTGATATGCAGGTTAACCATAAACAATTTCAGCCCACTTTAAACCTCTGTGCTGTAGGAATCAGTGGCTCAGCAGCTAATTCACAAATGGCTCAGTTGACCATGCAGTGGGGACACCGCAGATAGCTAAGGGCAGTGACCTCGTCACTCAACCTCAGCTAATCTGTCCCCATTTGCCAGAGACAAGAGAGAAAGAACACAAAAAAGAAAGAGCTACTGTCTGATGTCCCTTACAATTCAGCACCACACATGCCAAAATAAGTAGTTCTCCAGAATCAGAAAATGAGTTAAAAGTCGCAAAACTTAAAAGCATTTCTGGATTCTTAGGTAAGCCTGGTAAGCCCATAGGGTTCCTTTACTGAAGTGTTTTGCTATGACTCTGAACTGAAAGCCTGCACTCTTCCTGAATTGCCTGACTGGTCACATAGCTCAGCCTTTGGCAGAGGAGAGGCTACTGAAGCCAAACAGCACAGATCATACCTGAGTGTTTGCTATGAGGTACGTCCACAACCCATTTCTCTCATTGCAAAGAAGTTTCACTTACACTCTGAACTCATATTTCCCCATGTTTTCTCTTTTTTCCATCTAAGTTCAGTCCAGAAATCTAATATATTGCAATAGAAGTGACAAGATAAAACCCTGCCAGAACTACAATGAGAGGCACACAGGCACAGGGCTTTGCACCCAGCAACATGCAGATCATCTGGAAGTGATGCTGCTAATCAGCACAGGACATGGGGCACTGAGTCCTTCCCAAATTAATTTATTAAGTACTTGATTAATGGAGCTCTGCTAATGGGCAGAAGCTTCAGAAGGAAGGCAGCAGAGGTAACTCTGCCACCCAAGCCTGCCTCTCTAATGCCTTATGACACTGGACAAGTCGCTCCTTTACTCCTTCTGGCTATCAGTCCTCCCACATTTATTCTCTTGGCTCAGGAACAGGTATTCCCAGGGAAGGGACTCCTGTTGTATTCAGGCAGGTGGGACCTCTGGGCTGGCTAAAAGGCAATGTTCTGCATAATATTCTTGGTCACACCTGTGTGAACATGGAATGGCCAAGACCAGTGGAGATTCTCTAGGTCTCCATTATTTAGGCTGAGATCTCTCTAATCTCTAGACATCCATGATCCAGATCTCTATCTCTAGATTTCCATGATCTGGATTCACCATCCAGTCATCCAAACTCCTCTGCTTAACCACCCCAAAACCTTCAACTATCTCAGAGAAAGCGGTTTAACCCATGCAAGGGAATCAACTTTCTATGAAATTATTTCTTATTCCATAAATAATACAATCTCTTTACCTCTTATATTACCAATCTGTCATCTACCTCTGTACTCTCTTATGATAAAAAAAGTCATTTGCTGCAGTCCAGATGAGCAGCACACCCCTTCAGACAAGCTTTTGTCATTTTGGTCTCTCCCTGCCACATGACACCTGGCTCACATCTCCCCAGTCCGCAGGCAAAAGCCTGGACACCAAGTAGTCACTCAAGTGCCCCTGAGCACTCTGCATTTTGGAGGATGATGCCTTTTTGAAAACTCACTCTCCCATCAGTGTACCTCAGAAAAGCCAGACAGCTGGACCTACTTTAGTGTAATTTAGCTGAGATGTCAGTCCTCTTAAGGAGGAAAACACTACTCAGTGTGAATAAAAGTGGCACCATCTGTTCCAAAGCGAAGAGACCTTTGCAGCATGGCCTGAAGGTCAAACCCTGCTGGACTCCGAATCAGAAAGTGCCGTAGCACACGTAGTTGTAAATAGAGAGTGCTCTAGCAAATCCCTCCGTCGAGCGCCGCTCCAGGATCTGCAGCCAACAGCCCTAATTGAGGATTTACTTAGGCAGCAACTGGTCTTCTGCAGTGATGAGAGGTGTCAGGTTTTTGAAGGAATAAGCTCTCTTTTCTCTTCTCTCTTCTCTCCATTGTGACCAGTAGTTTCTCAAATCTTAAGAGTTTATTCAAGCGACCAACCTTCACTAGCAAATGGCTCGAGTTTTGATGTTTAATGTTGCAGGGATAGCAGTAGGCGGCTTTCCTTGTTTTCAGCTCTTTTAGCACACTGTTTTGCCTAAAGCAAAATATGGTTTCAAGCAGTCTCACTCCACTGGTACTTTCTCCTTGCCTCAGCTAACAGCACTTGTGTATGTATTAAAGACACTGCAGCAGAAGTTGATGCTACAGGGCTTGCTCACTTATTTCAGACAGTCAGCAATCCAACTTCTTAAAAATGCACTTTTTATACAAAGGAATTATTTTTTCCTTTTTTTGGTTTACAACCCAATTCCAAAGCTTGTGAAAACTTTGGTAGGGGGAGGGAGAGTTGTGCATTTGATTGGGACATCAACATAACATGACATTTTACAAAGACTGTCAATATGCCTCCTTAAAGAGACACTGACATATTAGTTTAAGTGACTGGGTTTGCCGAGATTTCTTTAAGGTTGACTTAAATGTCAGATGCCATTAACTCTGGAAGTTCAGTCTACCACTGTGAGCATCTTGTGCAGTGGAGGTTGAAAGGGTCACAGGTAAGCAAAGCCATGCTAAAACACTGCCTACCATGGCTGTGAAACATGTAGCTCCACAGTGAAGTGCAGAAACCAAAGCCCTGAAGATAGAAGATTTATACTAATGTTTTCTCAAATAGACCACCAGGTCTAGATTTGTACCTCTACAGCTTTTCACTTACTAGCTGAAGTCTCACTGCTCTCCTCATCTACATGTAAGGGGGGAGGTCTGCTTGCGTTAAAACTTCAGAACACGTGTGTGTCTTTGAGGATAAGAAAAGTGAACTATTGATTAGCAATTGACAAATGCAACAGAAATTTTATATAGGCAGAGAAAGACCCATACATAATTTATGGCTGTGCCAAATATGAGTGACAGCGAACAGCGGGGGGCTTGAGCACAATATTGATTACTTTAAAAAACTGAGAAAGGCACCGTGCTGAGGACTGGGAGGATAAAGAGAAGAGGCAACAAGCAGAGAAAACAGGAGCAAAGCCATTAAGGATGTTGTGCTACCAGACACTGCCAGACTAGGAAACTGAGGAGACAGTCAGGTGGAGAGCACTGCTCTCTCCTTTCCAATCAATAATACCCTGTCAAAACATAAAATGCATGCTTTTGCTCTTAAGTAAAATGTGTCTAAGATTTTTAAAAGCATTGATTCAAGGTGGATCAATGCGAATCTAGGCGTATTTTCCTGTGCAAAAAGGGGGTAATAACACTTTGTAGGTAATCACACAACAGAAGAGATTTCCAATGCTAGTTATAAATGTCATATTTATATTACAATCTTTTTGTCAGTTAAGGTTAAGAATAGTAGGTCAAGAAGTCATGCATTGTTGAAGGGGGGAAGGCAGGCATGTAAATGTGAGAGCATGGGATCTCTTTAAAAGATGAATGCAAGGACAGGACTGAGCTTGGGCAGGAGAGGCTGTAAAACACATCCTCTTCAACTCCACTTCCAAAGTGCTTCCAGGGGCTTTTTCACTAAACATCTTAGCAGGTCCAAAGCCCCAGACCCAAGAGCAATGCTCAGCTGAGAGGCAATGAATGAATGTACTCTTCAAGGCCTGTTCCTAGGGGTACTGGATCTCTTCAGCAGCTGCTCAGCTGCAAGGTCCCGGAAAGGCTGGAGGTGGTGTTGAAAAGGCTCTGCTACTGTAACTATTCCAGCAAAATTTGTTCTAGCAATTTTCATCTCCCAAAAATATATTTGGTGGTAGAGTATACAATGGTCCTCTAATTAAGCAAGTTATGTGAGGATAATTGCAGCTTCATTTAGACTTTTGCCTAACAAGGTTTTGGCCAGCATTGAGATGGTGTGAAAAGCAAAACAGAAAACATATTTATAACTGGCATCATCTTACCAGTACAGAGAAAAAAGGCTTTAAGAAAGAGGAAAAAGTGGAACTAAATTTCTAACTGTCCAATTCTCCCCCGGAGAGAACCCAGCTTGCATTTCCAGAGATGAGCAGCAAATTTAAGTGAACAAGATGTGCTTTTCAAACGCTCAGAGAGAAGGAGAAAAAAGAGAAGTGCACCTGCAGAGGGCAGCTGGGGATGTGAAAGGTACCTCAGAGATGGCTCTCACTGCCCTTGCAGCAGCCCTGGTATCTGCACAGCACAGCAGCTACTACAAGGTACCTGTGTAAGAATTCCCTGTGCAGACAGCAACAGCTTCTGGTTCCTGCGCTGGGGTCCCTGCACAGACCTGCACTGTCCAATGCTGCCCTCGAGGGAAACATTTGTGCTGCTGGTTGCAAAGCAAGGCACTGGGTTTGTGTACTTCACACAGGCTTGCTCTGGGCATTCTCTCTTTGATCCATCAGGAAACAAAATTTGGCTTTTGCTTAATAGACTGGAACACTGAAACGGGACACTGGCAAAGGAAAAGAAAGAATTCTTCTTTCTTCTTTAAGACAAAAAACTTTGGACTATTCTAGAACACCACAAATTCCAGACAGCGACTTCAAGTAAATCACATCTTTAATCACTCATTCTTCAGCAGTCGCTGACTCTTAGCTGTTTTTTTTAAATGAAGATGAAAAATTATTTTTTTAAGAGGTATCCCAGAGCTATAGTTGAATGACATATGAGGAAGGACAAGAAGAATTGTCCACCACCCACTTCAGCAACAGCATGTTTCCAAATCACCCATATAGTCATAGAAATAACTCTCTTACAACACCTGGATGTTTTTTTCTCTCCTATTCAAAGGCATAATATTTCCATAATAATGCAATGTTTCACTGTCCCGAACATTTACATGCCCCTGAAGTTCTAATACTGATGCAATAATTCCTTGGCATCAATAAAATATATTCCCTTTGTGAACTCCCGCTGTTTCCCTCACCATTGGTAAAATCTGAAAAGCCTTACAAAAATAATTATTTTGCTGCACACTGTTTTTAATTTTTGATAGAATCTTAACTGCAGACTTCACTGAATGCACATCTAAGAAAAACCTTGTCATTATTTCCACTGACCTGAGTAATGAGGCAGGAGCATGAGCCCCCTGCCTCAAGATTGGTGAGAGGTACTGCACAAAGCACACTGAGCTCCCCTCCAGCAGCCAAACAGCACAGGCTATGGCAGGCAGAATGGGAGAGAAGCATTCAGAAAAGTGAGGGACATAGACTGACTACAGCTAGAGCACCAGGGTAGGGACAGAGCACAGAGAACTCATGATGGGGCCTCTCTGGACAACACTGGCTCCAGTGGGCTCAAAGCACAGCACGTACAGACTCTCCTCCTGTGCTCACCACAGTCACCTGCTGCTTGTGCTTCCTCAGGATTCCCTCCAAAAGGAGTAGCTTCCCCCACCCCAGATACTCCCAGAGAGGTATCTGCTCCAATCTCCATGCTCCTGGATCTGACAGCTGTGAACTGTGGCAGGGAACACATCTGGCCTCTACTCCTCAATTTTTATGCCAGTGTTATGAAAATGACATTTACCTATTCCCTTTACAGGGCTGTGGAGGAGATTGATCAGGCAGCTTCTATATCCTGCTTTCTGTAATCTTCCAAACTAATTAGCTCCCTAAGAGAGACCATGCTGGGAGGCCAGATCCCTCCAGCTTCACCAGTAAGAACAGCAGGTGGGAGAATAGCTCCACACACATTCCCTGCTTGGCCCTTTCTAAAACTGCTTGTGACACTAATTGATCGGTGCCAGTAGTGCTGGTGGCAGAGACGCACACAACCCACAGGGAAGCTGTTCAAAGCTGCAGTAATGAGTAACCTATTGCTGCTTGAAAGCACAACCGTGGGCTTTGAATTCTGCTATGATTACCTGGGCTAGCCAGGCCTCTGTCCCCTCACAGTGCTAGAGACGAATAATATTTTAACCTATTTGAATTTTATGCTAATGACCTGAGGAAGAAAGAAAGAAAGAAGACAACTTGCTTCAAACTACTTAGTGTTCAGCGATGTGGCAGAGGGACTTCAGAGAGAGCCCACCTGGGAGGAGGCACGGTTGAGTCAGCACACAGAGGTGCTCCAGGTTATTGCCAGCAGGACATCTGGAAATCCTGCTCTGCTGGCAGCGTTGCTCCGTGCACTAAAGCCCGTGCAGGCAGTGAGCCTCCCCAGCCCCTAGCAGCAGGGGATGTCAGGGCATACACACAAGCTTCCGATGTTCTGGCAACCTAAGACCAAAAAAGCAACCCCTCCGGAACCTTCCCTGAAAGCACCAGCTACAACAGCCCTGAGATTACTCCAGACTCTGCCCAGGGCTGGCTCCCAGCTGCCTCAGTATCAGGGGAGAGGAGCGAACCTGCTGCCACTCTTCAGAGGTTATTGGGAAGTTCCTAATCTAAGCAGTAAATTAAAAAGCTGAGGAGACCAAATCAAATGGAAACAGTATCAAGGGTGCAGCTCTCTTCTGGTCACTACTGCTCATAACTTGACATTATACCCAGACTGACACAGCTTTCAAAAGCAATACTGGCTCTGCTGAATGATTCACGTAGCATGTGTTGCAGTAGACATTGACATTATGACAAACTTCTCTCCGAACCAGCACAGTGATTAAAAATAGAAACAAAAATATACAACACCACAATTCAGAAATAAGCCAGCTCACAAGTCTCCTAAAATACACCTGCATCACTCTGGATACCTCCAGAAACCACTTTAAAGTATCACCATTCCAGGAATTACTGCATTTCAGAGGGAGAGGTCTGTGCTTCTGGGAAGCTTTGCAAGACCATGCCATCACCAGGGCAGGACAGAAGTTGTGTTGGCTGCAGGAAAATTTCGGTGCCTCAGCTGCAGCAAATACCTTCTTGCAGGAAGTGTTTGCAGCTTTTCTTACCCTGCTATGGTAAAAGCTCAGCATTAAAATAAATACCAATCATAGTGGAAAAATTTCCTTGAAATGACAGTCTACACCAAGTACTACATTAGTATATAGGGGGTCTACTTCAAGAGTATCCTAATATGTTCCAAGAATGAAATAAATTGCTCACTTAATTCTAGTAATAGTTAATACAAAGAACTAATGCCCACTTAATAAGCCAATTGCTGTCTCGCTTCAGCCTGTGTGCACAGAAGAACACAAGGCTGAGTCCTGGCTAAGTTCCTACTCTGGAGAGCATGCGCACAAAGTTGGGTCCTTCAAGCTCTGTAGATCTGTGTGAACACACCCCACTGGAATAACTTAGCATGACCTGAGGCAGCTCAAGCCATGGGGACTGCCAGAACCCAGAGAGAGCGAGTCCGGAGCTGAGACAGCCCGCCTACACTCACGTTTCTGCTCCCACCAGTTCAAGTGACACAGGTGTCCTACCCTACAGCAAACACCAATTCTTGCCTCCCAGAGGAAGCAGTTTGTAGTGAGCAGGGCTACAAGATACGCTAAGCAGGTTACATCTGAGCCCAGCATGGGGAAGGTTGCTTCTGAATGCAGTTCAACCCAGTGGCTTTCATCTGCAAACCCCTCCAGGTCCTCCTGGCTCTCTCAGAGTCTGATCTGCTTGATAGCTGAGATCAGTGCCTGCATCCTCGCAATAAGCCACGATACTGCTGCTAACAACACAGGACAGCAACCTGGGGGCTGAAGGACAGAGCACAAATGCTTGAGATCAGTTTTCTCACCACAGATTGCCTGGCCTTTGCTCTCAGCCGAGTGGTCTGAGAGACTAAACACCTTTTCCCATGATCATCTGGACGATTTAATTGGGCTTTGACCTTCTGTCTCTGATGTGGCTGTTGCAGTGCCCTTATGGATTGCATATTCTTGTTAATTAATTCCTGCAAGAATTTGGTATTTACTTCTTTAAATAGCTAAAATGCTATCAGAGGCTTGAAAATGCTCTGTCAAAGTTGTGGATGTGCTATCAGAGTGTAGTTGGAAGCACATTTACGTTTCACATCAGCCAAACCTCTACCTCAGGAATATTTAGATGTCCTACTCATCCTTGGAGCATTTAAAATGGTGACAAGACTCAAATAAGTCTATGTAAAATGGTCTTTTTTTCCTGATAGGGCAGCAAAGACAGCAAAGCCCCATTTTGTTGGAGAACCACTGCACGGGTACACAGGATGCACTGGGCAGCAAGAATTGTGGATCTTATTTTCTGCTCAGCAGATGTTTGGCTGATACTGAAGTAGTGGGCAGTCATTTTACCAGTTAGTGGTTCAATTTCCTCTTTTGTAAGCACTATTAAATTAATTTTTTTCTCCCTTTAAGGTTACACCTTTCAGGGCAAAGACTCTTACTCTGCACTGGAGCTCAGTTCACCAAAGAACCAAATCCATTCGGGACCTTGCTGTACTAATGTAACACAAACCAGTCAGATTAGAAACAAAGAGTACTGGGTTCTGAAAACACATGTTTTTCAGACTGCAGAGTTTAGTCAGGCACTCAGAGTAAAGCTGTTGAATAGCATATTTAAGATTCAGATGGAAAACAGAAACTTCCCCAACCACAAGTTGTACAAGACAATATACATAACCCATTGAATGGAAAAATAGACTGCCTTTATCATATTAACGATGATCTTAAAAAGCAGATGTTCCAGAACCCTCCAAACACTTCATTTCACTTCTATTCATTTATACTCAGCTTTAATGATGGCTTGCTATATTCTTGATTATTTTTTGCCTTCACATCCATTTCTGTTCCTGTTACCATGTTAATCACTGTAGGCACTTATAGGCCTGGTATCTCCCTGTTAAATGGCTCTCAGGTTGCTTCCTAGACAAGGAGGTTTAAGGAAAAAAAATCCATTCTGGAAATAGCATCACAGCAGTGTTATCTGTAAGCATCCCCAGCATTATTCTGCTGGTTATTTAATTAACTCATACAAAGGTTGCAGAGTGCACAGAAATCTATCAAGGGATCTGCAGTAATATTTGGAGATCATTTCTTTTACTGCTTCATCATTAATGTTTTATGTACTCTTGCAATTGATAGAAGCAATAAAACATTTCTGAAAAATACAGAAGAAACGAAAAACTAATATACATGAAATAAAACCTCATCTGAAATTCCACTAGCACTGCATCCATGGCATCATTTAACAGTTTGCTAGGTCTGGTGAACAGACTACACTTCACTGCATCATGACAAAGTACTTAGATCTAAATACATTTCCCCTATTTATCCCTGGTGAAAAATCTAAATGCAGGTTTTTGAGTGAGAATGAGGATATCACTGTTTAGTTTACAAAACTTGTATCTTTTTGCCTTTCAAAAGTTTTTCTGAACATTAACCTGGACTGTTACATAAAATAAATAAAAATATTACAGTAAGATATATCTCAATTCAAAAAACAGTTATGGTTGTAATTATTTACAGATATATATTATTATCTGTTAAAATATTTCAGCATTACCCACAGTTCAAGTGGCCTTAACAGAAATCCTGAGTATGGCAAAAAGCAAAATTTTCTGTTTCTTAACACTCAAATTTCAAGTCTTTCTGCAGGATCCTTCTGCAATCCTCATAGTCAAAGAAAACAGGAAGAAGATGCATCATTTTAATGGCATATCTTTCTCTTCAGGTTTTGTAGAAAACACCAAAGCATCCAGCACTGAGGTAGTAAATGGCTCATTTCATTTTAAAAGTGTCTCTCCACGGACAAGGTTGGTGCTGGGTGAAGGAGAAGTGAATCTGAGCAGTAGGATCTTTATTTCCAGGTTAGCACATCCCAGAGAGAGCCCAGCATAGTTCTTGGTTTCTAGGCTAAGTTCACAGCTAGTAAAGCCCCATCAACCCTTCTATTTGAATTTGCTGTCATTAAAATACTATAAATATAGAACCCAGCTTGGCCTTTTTAATGAAACATGTGTCATGATTAATTTTATTTTTAAAAATATAGTTGAGGGATAGTACCTGCTAAGCTCAGCATCATCAAAGGATGTGCTGCTAAGTTAGTTATGAAACTTTTGCCAGTAAGTGTGCAGTTTAAAAATAGTTCAGTCAAATAACTAACATCACATATAGTAGCCACAATGTACAAATGACAGAATGGACAATTTTTGTTGTCCTGGGAATTCAAAGTATATTCTACAATCACAGCAGGAAAATTTAAATAGTGCATTATGAAAATTAAGTCATCTAATTGTATGCAGATGAGCAGTGATGTCACATCAGAAGGGTCATGACTTCGCAAGATAGTAGGAACAGAATGAATCCCTTGTTAAGACTCTCTAAACACAACATATTTGACAATAATCAGTGAATTTTCAGCATCAACGATCAGCGGCCTCAGTAAGATTCAAGACTTTTCTCATGCTTATCCCAATGCCAAGTCCCTGATGGCAGCCAGTATTCCTGCTCCCAGATATAAACCAAACAAAGGCCAATATATGCATGCAGAACGAGCTCTTTACCCTGCCTCTGACATCAATGCTACTTTTCTTACATATTATGCTTTTTTTTTTTTTTTTNAGAAGCCAGCTGGTGAAATCTGGACTCAATTCATCTATGGTGTGAAAGATCATGTCAAGTGCAGGCAATGACTCACGTCAGGAAGAAGGACACTTTGTGATTTCCCAGCTATCTGATCAACTATGGTTTTAGGCAAATGACTGATGTTAGATACCGGATTGTGTATTTTTGAAAGTGTGCCATAACCAAGTGTAGCTAGAAACTGAGGACACAGTTGAGTAAGGACATATGGAAAAGATCTTTGTGCTTATTCTTTCTGGAAATATCACAGCAGAAGAACTTGGAAGAGAAAGTCATGATGCTTTTTTTTCAGTGGAATCTCTTTTCATTTGGTAAAAAAAGGTCCATGGCATGCAGAAATGGGCCTTATAGGTACTTTTGATTTCTTTTTAGAAGCTGCTTCAAGGGAAGAACATGATTCCATATACACCAGAGCAGAAAAAGAAGAGTTCACTTTCTGGCAATAGCTGACACTGCTGCAGGAGAAGCCTGGTGATGGGGTCATTAGGAGAAGACCTGGGTTATTGGGTTACTTTCCTGTGCCACTACTCTTCTGTTGTTACAGCACAACCTGCACACAAGTTTTGTGCACAGCCTTAGGCAACTCCTTGTGCTCCCCTGTGCCTTTACTGCCATCTATATCTTGAGAATGATAGCACTTTGCTTTGTCACAGATATGTCACAAATCCTTTAAAGACAGACATGGATTTGTTTACTGGAGCAATGGGTTTGCTGCAAGTACCTGAGAGAGGTCGTCAGAGAAATTCAGTGCTCTGTGGACATTCTGCCACTGCAGTCACTTACGTGACTCTAGGACAAAGAGTGACTTAATGGCTTCATCAGTCAGAAAGTGAGAACACAGTAATCTGCACTAATATCAGGGCTCTGTGGAAAAGAGAAAAAAGAGAGAGTCCAAAATAAAGCCATCCTGCTGCAGAAGGGGATGTGGCCTAAATTTCTTGCATTTTCTTTATAGAAAAATACAGAAAAGTTTGCCTAATTCAAAATGTTACAGCCACATCAAGGGATCATAGCCACGTGGTCTCTAGGATGGACAGGGCAGCACCACCATTCTGGAGCTCAGTTCTCGTTGTGCCTTGATGAAATATTTTAAGTTCATTCAATTCACAGTGAAACACCTGAAGTGGCTGAGAGACCATGAGGCACTGCAATCATAGAATTTCCTGTTATAAATTTGCAGTAAAGATAACTTAGCTTCCCCTAGTTTACAAGTCTTAATATCCATGTCCCAAAATAAAGCAAATACAAAAAACCAACTAAAAACCACTATATAGACAGGCAGCAGTAAGGAGTTTACAAGTAAATCAAATAATCTTATCCCAGTGTATTTATGTGCTCATGCATCTGTGCTTTATTTATCTGTAACTTTTCACAATCAAGAAAAAGTATAGGCTTTGTCTAGTTGAAGGGACTGGTTTATCTCTGCTCCTGACCCTTTAATTTGTCATCTAGCCAGCTTCTCCTTGGTGAGAATGTTTCTGGCACTCCAAGTCTGCAGTTAACTTAATAAGGAATGTAAGCACAGTTAGATAAATTAATTTCAAGGTCAAGCACACTGACAATGGAAAATGGATGCAAGTGGCAGGTAATAGAGGAAAATTCGCATGCATACTGATACACTGTTAAAGGCAGATGTTACTAGATAATTCAATCTCAAATGTAACTGATGTTTTCAGTTGCCCTTTTCCATTAAAAGAATTGTACCAGATGCAAAAATCAAAGATTATTCAAAGAATTAAGATATGAAAAGCATGTTAGATCACTAAACTCCAATTAGTTAAATTAAATTGTATACCATTATCTACCTGTAGTTTTATTGGTAGCTAGCATTAGCACTCAGCTTGAGCAATAATAAAATTAGGGAATAACACTTTAATTGAATTGCACTTAAAAGGATCATGCTGACAAATGTGATTGTATCTGGCTGTAATGCACACCTTTTCCAACGATCATTAAATCCAATGAAATGAAAGTCACAGGATGTTGACAGCTCTCTGAAATAATCTGTGAACCATGCTGTATCTTGCAGTTCCTAATCAATTTAGAGAAGCCTCATTAAGGCTTTGCAGCTAAAGAACACTTAAAAATCAAAACAAATTACAACATGTTATGGATAACTAGATAATCATATCGATACAACAAGGATGTATTGTGTTGCAACAATTCATTTCCTTTGTAAGAAGAGTTTGCCATGGATGATTTAAGAATCGTTATTCATAACTGCAATCAGCCAGCCCTAATGTCAAGTTTTTTCATCTTTGCTCATAATAAACATTTCTTATGCTGTGCCTTCACTGTATTCTACATCTAATACTGGACTCTATGATCCCATGCCTGTTAATTATTTGTGTGTCTCTGTGTATATTTGTTTCTCTCCTGTGCTGTTTTTGCCCCTCTGGAGTATGCAGAAACAATGATGTGTGATTCTGGGAACAAATTAGGCATTATCAGATACCCCCGTGAATATTTCTTGGCAATTTTTGTTCCTCATGAGTAAGTACTTTGTTGCTGGACTATTTAACAGCCAATAACTCACCCTCACTCTCTCCTACCTTCGGTGGCTGTTTCCTTTTTATATGGCAGCTAATACAAAATAGTGTACCTTGATGTAACACTTACACATAAGCAATTTGAGCTGGGTAATTTAGCAGATTAATGAGACCAGCCAACAGGCATTTAAAACTGAGACATATCTGTGGCACTCCTTCTTGATCTACTTAGTCAACATGGACTTGGCCAGTCACCTTTCCCAGTGGACTCATCTCAGTCACATGATAAATCATTCTTATTCAAATATTTCTTTTTAAAGATTCCCCCTCAGCCTTAGTTCATGAAAGTCCCAGGCATCAGATGGAGTGCATGGAACCAGATACAAACTCCTTCCCTCCAACAAGGACATTATATTTAGTCACTTATTCTTGCTGTTGATTAATGTTCCTTTAGCTCTGAGCCTTTGAGGGATTGTTATAGTGTGACTTCTGCTCTCAACAAAGCATAAAATTGGATATAACACTAAAGAGACACTACATAATACTATCCTGTTTTCTCTCCATTGGACTGATTTGCATGGACCTCTCCAGACTGACATGGGAACAGACTTTAAAATGCAACAGTAGATTAAGACAGAATATGATACTGATGTTAAATACAATTTATGAAACAGAGGTTAAGCTATCTGAAGAAATATGTCTTTAATAAATACATGCTGTTTCTTCTGTTCTCTTTCTGCATGAAAAGCAAAGCAGGATTCCAGACAACATATGGATTTCCACATAGTATTTAAAACAGTTTTTCATGTTTTCCCAAGGTATACGACGTGGGTATTACACACACAGTATACTGCTCAGCAAAGGCAACAGCAAGTCCATAAACATTTGAGAGGGGGCTAGAGATTTAAACATAAAGACAACAGAGCCAATAGTTGACCAGAGGTATAACACCAGCTAAAGTTAATACTATTGGCATCATGGGAGTGCCTAGAAATCCAGTCACACCGAATGCTTTTGCAAACAGTGAAAAGCAGAAACAAAAGACAACCCAAACATCTCCTGATATTCTTCTCCAGGAGTGCAAGGAGGGTTTGGGCTACAAAAAAAACAAGCGCCCTTAATCTTAAGAATCAGACCCAACTCTGATCAACTCCCACTGCTGTCACCCTCTTCCACTTGAGTATAGGTCTTACCAAAAACAGAAATCCTAAAGACAAAAACAGATTGTGGGAGGATAAACAGCTGGGTGGCCACTGCCCTGCCTCTTGCCATGGGGTAGGGGCTGCAGCAAGGGGGACCTTCCCTCTCTAAATATTTCTGTTCATTCTGCCTGTTACCTGAAAAGGTTTCAGCTGGCTCTGAAAGGAGAAGATGGTGCCTTTTCCTACAGGATGCTCTCTCAGTGGGAGTGGGGAATGGCTGGTGTATTTGCATATGGCATTTGTACCCCAGCTCCCCGAGAGCTGCCTTTCCACACGTGTCTCCACCCCTCACACCACTCAACCAGTGAGAATTAAGCAGATAACAGTGGTGGCCCACTGCCAGTCATCTTCTTCAAGGAAGCTGTCTCATCAAAAGCTCTCCATGAGCCCCTTTCAACCTCAGAAACCCAAACAAAGCAGAAAGGAAGATGCAAAATAGCAGGCAGGTCCCGCTGAAGGGCTGTGAGTGGTCAGTGCACCTGAGTGAACTGGGCCCGTTAAGAGATGCAGAAAATGGGACACTAATTTCCCAGACTGTCTCGGGAAATCCTGCAGCAAAAAACTGGATCTCCTCCTGCAGATAGATGTCTGTGGACACAAAGGGCACTTCACCCTCTATTGAGCTCCACGCTGGACTGGCATCTAACGCAACAGAAGTTGCAACAAAGCAGGTCATTCCAGAATTGCCGCAAACCTGATCAAAATGGATACTTCAGGATTTATTGCAGAGAGTCAGTGATAGCAAACCAAAGAGGAGAGGGTAGAATGATGAAAACAGAACATTCAGGAAACAAAACAAGTACACTTTTAAGCGATCTCAGCTGTAACAACTAACACATACCAGCTGTTACAAGGTGCAAACGGAAAGTCTTGGGCAGACCAACAACTTGACCAGTTCTATTCAGCTATGATCAAGCTGCACCTAAGTTGTGTGCCAGTAGATGGTGTGTTTATTTTAACCAAATAGTTACCTGAACACAATTAGAGCTCTCTTTAGCACCGCTGCTTTGTTTTGAGGACATATTGCTTCCTGAACATGCTTCAGTTTTACCCTCTGAAGTTTTCCTCTCCTAGTTCCTCCCCTTGTGAAATGTCATGAAGAGGATCACTGTGGCCAATGTGATAGGAACGTTCGGATTGTTGAGTGTAATATGCTTTTCATATTTGCACTTCAAAGCATTGTGCTTTTGCAGTTAAATATAATCCCGTGCCATCTTTTAAAAGAAATGCCAGGATCTTTCCTCATACGCTGGCACAATAGCTCAGCTCCAGGTTTACCTCTCCTGGCTTATCCAGGTTCTGATTTATCTTAACAAATGTCCATGCCCCTAAGACCAAATGAAAGCAGCAGGAAGCCAGTGGATTTCAATGTCCTCTTGACACGCAGCACTGCTTCAGAGACAGCTTGGCTCAGGCTCCAGATCTTGTTTTCACAGGAGGTTTCAAGAATTTGTGAGACATCTTTTCATTTGCTTTTATCTTATGATAGCTTGTTCAGCCCCCTTCACAATTAGACTCTGACATTTTTATGGCTCAGAGTGGCTGCATTTTTTTTTTTTTTAAGTAGGTCATGTGAAACATGAATGCGTTGCATCAACACATCAAGAAGGCTTGATGTATCTCAGTTCAGGTGCTCAGCATTTGAGACCACTACTCTGCCTGCTACTCAGCCATCACCCCCACTGGGTGCCCCTAGCTCACCCCACACTTCTTCAGAGAGAGATGGAGGGAAAAGGATTCTTTCTCAGAATAACTGGCAGCTTAGAGGAAGGGGCAACAAAGATGAGCCAAGAATCAGGAACTCTAGATCTACTCATCCATGACTGCTGCTTGTCAAAACACGACACATCTCCCACCTCACAGCTGCAATAGGTCCAAAACGTTTCTCCTGACAGCCAAGGTAACAAATGATGAAGCTACTGACAATTAATTTTCTTCTCCTCTACCACAAAAGAACAGCCTACTTACTTCTTTATATCAAGCAGTAATATGACTGGTGCACATTTTGAAACCCAGATTTGAAGCTGATTGGTGACCCATAAGAAGGTATGTGATTAATTCTGTAAGAAAGGTCATCAACCAATTCCTGAGAAGTACCAGCACAAAACTTGAAAGCTAAGGAACATGCTCCTGCAGTGCACATTCAGAACTTCAAAACACACATACTTGTTGGACTTAAAGGACCAACAACAAAATTATATGCCAAAGCATTGAAATGCTTGACTCACAAACAATTAAAACATTCTTTCAGTATACATGGTATTTAGTAGGGTTAGTTATCTTAGGCATTATATACAACTAAGTGGATATGCTCACAGGAGTTGTATCAAGCTCTTAGATGTCTTTTCCTGTAAGTTTTGATCAGTCTAATTCTCCTGAACTTAAGGAGCTGTGGTCTGGATCCCCAAACTGAACTGAGCTAAATCTCCCAAACTGATCCTGAAGACACTCTCTAGAGCAGCAGGGGACTTCATCTCTCTAAAAGTTGCATTGGATTGTATGTTTTCGGCTTTCCTAAATTCAGTTTATTGTAATTCTCTGCCTTACTATCTTGGATTAGAAGAAAAGATGCCTATGGATGACAAACCTCTCTTATTTAAGACCTACTTCTCCTCCTCTAGCCCTTTCACAAATGAATTACAATTGCACTCATATATTATAAGGTTGGTGTCATTCAGCTTTTGAATCAGTTTGGCAAGTCCTGTACCTAAGAGGCAACAAGTCTGTTGTGAGTTTATAGCTAACTGATCATACTCTCAAATGGAACAGCACTCAAGATGTAGTACTTACAGCTTCACAACTTCTCCTTTGCTTCTAAATGCACAAACCAATTTTTTCTAACGTGGTGTCCAACACAATTCTTACACTTGCAACTTTCAGAACCAGAAAGTCAGGACAGACTCTTTCACTCAATTTTCTCATCACCTGCATAGTATTAGGAATTCACTTTTACCTGAAACACGTGAAAGCAACAATTCTGTGTCTGCTCCATGGAGTAATAGTTCCAATGTGAGCGTAGACATGGGATCCCACTGCCAGTGCATCGTCTTTATCTTCCGGCTGGTTTCAGCCCCAAAGGCAGCAAGAATGGAAGGAGTTTGTTCACATCTGGTTACAAATGATCTTATAAACACTCCTGATGTGGCTCAAGGTTAAAAGGGTATCGACCCTGGATCTGAGAGTCCTTTTCAAGTAGGTTTCTCGTTCTGTTTACTCTCAGGCAACATTGTTTAATCAGGTGTAGCAACAAGTAGAATAAAATAGCCTCAGGATCTAGCCCTTCATGCCCAGTTAGCACACATTGGCTCTCACCTGCAATTATTTGCGTCTCCTAACTTGAGATACAAAATATCCTGTCTGCCAAGAACAGCCCAGCACAGTTATGCCTGTCTTTGCTTGATGCAGACTGATTTTCCACTGTAGATTCATTATGTCATTGAATTCAGTCACGGGAATATTAACATTTTCACACATGTGGGAACTCATCTTGTGAATGCAAAGCTCATTTATTACAGTGATTTCTTCAGAGGCTGTAGTATGCTCATTTTATAACGAGGCTTGTAATAAAGACAGATTCCTAACCAGTGAAAGCGTGCAAATTTACCTGAAATATGAAGTTTACAGCCAAGACTGTTTATTGCTGGTATTAGTGGGGGGGTTCCCCCCTTCCCCCTCCCCCCTTTTTTTGGTGTCTAGAATAATTTAAAATGTGATGTAATATGGGAAGCTTAGGGACTTTGTAGCAGAGTGGCTTTTGATTGCTTACTCTGAACTTGCTAATGACTCTGATAAGACTGAGCAATTTAAAGAGAAGGGCCATCTCCAAAGCTACACTGCAAGATGTATTAACACCTTCAAATGATGCTTGGACCATTGCACTGAAGCCTGAGAAAAGAACTGGCTACATTCTCCCTGTCTAGCAGAATGAACATAATTCAGACATAAATGCTAACTTAATAATGCCATGCATTTATTGCAGCATCATAATTAGAGCACGTTTTTATTTTGGAACATAATATTAGTATGCTTAGAAATGCAAACCCTCCATGTTTATGAAATGCTCACCCAGTTAATGCTCTAATTCTGAGCACTGAAACATATATAGAGTTTTGGTCACATATTCACAAATCCATGCACCAAGAGAAAAATGAAAAGAAATCAGCTGCAGTTCTGAACACATCTTTGTAAATCCTTTTCCTTGAAAAATCAACAACTAATTATCTGGGTCAGCAGAAGAGGGAGCTACATTTTTATTAAGAAGTTTAATAACACAGAAGCTCCTTTCACAGATGTCATAGCAATGATTGGTATTGAAATAAATAATAATAATAAAAAAGAACTCTTCTGTTAGTGAATTAGGATGAGATGGTCTCCCTGGTGGTTTAAAAGAGAAAGCCCAGTAAAATGCTACTATAGAGTTTCCTGGAAATGCGATGAATTTAAAGTTTCAAATAAAGTAAATGTACCAATTCAAATAAATTGATCTCTTTCCTTGCCGCTTGAAAGTAGATATTAAACATATAATTCTCTTGAGTTTTATACCTATGGCATCATTGATATGACTGCAAAGATGTTGCAATTTGGCTTAATTCTCCTACACAAAAAATCAAACCCTATGTATATTTGAGTATACTCTTAATTAAGCTTACTTTAAACATTGTAATCTCAGCCTTATTTGCAAGAAAAAAGCATCTAGTTATATCTTTTAAAGCACATTTTAAGGCTGTAGGGCCAGGTTTGCTGCTCAAGTTGTGCCATGTCCCTGAAACAGACACATTCACCTGAGTGTGGATTAGGAATGAAGTTGAGCACCCAGAGTAGAAAAGACGGACTGCTCAAAACTGGTTTCACATGCACTGTGCCTGCATCCTGATTCTAATAAATAGACAGAAGTGCTGAGAGAGTGGCAGGAAAAAAATCAGCTCGCAGTAGGAACATGTGAACAGGTTCTTCAAGCTCTTGAAATCATAATAAAAGAAAAGCTGACCTACAGTTTACCCTCCAAATATGGGTCAAGGACATGCATCAAGACAAAACTGAAAGCTGAAGGGTTAATTTAGCCCTAAAAATCATGTGTCCATCACCTCTGTGCATGGAATGAATGAAATTCAACTCCACTCAGACCAGGGATCTACACAAGGGTCATATTTTCTTGTAAACTCCAGCTGATGAGTAGACACATCTGCAGAGGGCTCTGCCAGCGAGCAAACCATTTACCCAGCCTGCAGCCCAGATCCACAGATTAGGGGATAAATGATGTCCAGTCAGAATACCTGGCCTCTATAGAAAAGGCATGATTTTATTATTTTCTCCATACAGTCATCAACATGTGATGAACACATTCTCCAGGGCCAGACAACGTGGCGTGCAGGCAACACAAGTACAGGCACCCTGAGCTGCTGTGCGCAAACCACCCGGGCATGGAGGCGGGGGCTGCCTGTGCCCCCACTCGCCTCTGCCGGATCCATGCTTTGGTGCAACCCCTGGGATGCTTCCATCCCCACTTCCAAGGGGTTTTTATGCACAAACACCGCACTGCCCACAGGCACTCCAGCTCCAGGCCGGACTGGGGCATGCCTGAGGCTGTGCCCCAGATAAGAGCCCTTCTACAAACAGCTGCAGGAGGGAGACAGGCAGAAACCAGCTGTATCGGTGTTACCAGGGACTTTCCATTATCTGCAGTGTTCCAGCCCTGCTTTACCTCATGAAACAAAGCTGGCTGTGTTGCTAACCCTCAGCATTGAAAAACCATAAAACAGGAGTCACACACATAAATCACACCTAAATGCCTTCTGGGGGCTGAGCCTTTAAAGTTCCTCTTTCAGGCTCTTCTCCATAACCATAAGAACGAAAACTCCTCTTTCTACATGAAAATTGAGATACTTTTCTCACCATTGGAATCCACAAGCTAGAACTTTAGGCAAATAATGTAAGACTGGAGATGAACTCTTGAAGGCTGATGACACTGTGCTGATTGTGCAGTGGTTTCTGGCAGCCTGTGGGAGAGACCAGGTGTGAAGCCTTGTGATGTCCTTTGGGGAGCAGACCTGAACTCCCCTTTAAGCTGGAGTTGTGTGCACCACCAAAAGTACAAGTCTGAACTTTACATCTTCATATGACACCCAGCACTATCCCAGAGAGTCTAGTCTGGAAGTCAGCCAAGCTTTGACACAGATCCCTTTGTGAAGCATATCGTGGTTATTTTGACCACTCTACCTTCATCTCGTTCTCATGCGATTGAGAAAAACCCTCCCACTATACTGATTTGAAAATGGCTCTGTAATGGAGCCTGTGATTTATCAAAGGGTCCAATTAAGAACTCCTCTTTGTCGTCCCATGAAACCATCCCTTCAGAAAGTCAAGAAACATATCCCACAATGTACAAGGCTCTAACACTTGCTAGCGAATGGTTGTCTTTTGGGTATGCATCTGGGTCATTACATGAACAAAGCACAAGCAACACAATGGGGCCAATGGCTTATTGTCTATGTGATACTTTTAGGCAAATATTTCAGCTGCAGATGGTAAATACAGCTTCAAAGCATAATGATATCTAACTGTGAAATAGCTGAGTCAGGTGCATTTACTAAAGCGGGGTGAGCCAAACACTAATTACAGTGCGGTTCCACCTAGATTAGTGTTACATCTGACATATTTTAAAAGTAGGCACAAACCAGTGCCAAATGAATTTGATGAACTTCCATGAGCTTCATCCATAGGCATTTTTTTGTGGCTAAAGAAGAAAGTTGCAAGAGATACAGAACACATTGGAAGATATGCTTCTCATTTCTGAGAATCAGCACCAAGTTTTCCTGGAGCTCTGACTAAGTGGCTGAAAAGTTTAGTCACTCACAGGTGTTTTGCTGCCATCTGTCAACAGCTGATTATTGCAAACCTGTTTACTCAGACTAGTGCTGTGAAAGAGAACTTGCTATCTTTGCTCAATCTCTTTATACAGCTCCTGAGCGTCTTCCCCCAGAACCAAAGCGCCCCAGGGCTTTGGGAAATTGCAATCCGCATCCCCAGATGAGCTTCACAGCTGGCCCCTACCTCTATGAAGTTCCCAAACTTCAAGTCTGGCTCAGAGACCTGAATTTGGAGATTTAATTATAGCACTGTCATTCAGAGGGAAGTCTTCACAGGCTGGGGTATTGCCATTACTTGCCAGATGCATCCACACCCTGGTACAGATTACATACATTACTGACCTCAGCTGAACCATGAGAACAATAAGGTTGGCCCTGGTCAGGAATCTTCTGACAAAACCTGGTTTCACTAGAAGAGGGAGATGAGAATCTAACATGTTTTACAGACATTTGCTGCACACAAAGCTCCAGACAATCACCAGCAGGCTCTGGTTGCTCCAGCCAGTCCAGCAGGGCCCTCCCTGCCCACCCCCTGGCGACTCTTAGGGAATGACCAAGGCACCCATGTGTCCAAGGTCCATGCCCATGGACAAAGCCAGGGCAGGCCCAAGATGTAAGCTAATTTCTGTCTGAATCAGCTCATGCCGAGGAGTTTTTGAAGGACACAGAAGCAGGTCCAGAGCCATAGGGTTTGCAGGAGAGTACAGGTCTCTGCATGGTCTCCTGCTGCCGTGGGCGGAGTTGGACACTAAATGTTTTTACTTACACTTGTATATACAGAACACTTAAAAACCTTCCCTAGCAGATTGCTAACCTGGCCATAGAAATGCAGCCTGCTGTGTCTGACCATCAGCACCGGATTATTCTAATATGGGTAGGATTTTATTAAACATATAAGTTTCTTTTGACAAATATTTATCAATATAAATTGTTGTAAAGGAGAACCTCTAACTATTAATAGAATCTTTTTATCTACAACCTTCAAAGAGGGCATTCAGCCTTTTCCTCTTAAGTGCAGGCACCGCAGGGTTTGTTTCAATCTGACTATGTCTCTTTAGGTAGAGAAATTCTAATCTTGTTCAAGCATTTTGCAGAGTGAAGGGGGTGATATGCTGGCCTTCAGCTCTGCCAGAAGAAATACACGCTAAATCTAGAAGTTTATGGGCTTTTGGTCTCTCTGCCTTCCCGAATCACTTTCCTCATCAACAGCATTAGAGTAAGTTAGCCATGAATGAACAAAAAGCAGGAAAATGCTTGACATCAAATCATCCCAGTGTTAGAAACCAAGGTTCAGCATCACTGCACCCTCCCATACAGCACTATCCCATTAGGAATACTTTCATTTGATTAGACTGATCCATTGGCTCCTAGTCCAGATTACTTAACCCTCAAACCATTATGCCCCATTGAAAATAATTGGTAATGACAGTTTCAGGTTTAATATTTAATACAGTGGTTAAATGGAGTCGTACTGTTTGTGGTTATAGTTTCCATTGACTAATAAGCAAGTTAGACAGCAAAATGCATTTTTCTTCAGCTGTTACATTAGCAGAAAGCTAAACACCACGTTACTCATAATAACCTTAAACATTTTCAGAGAAATAGCTCCCAAAGCCAAGTCAAATATTACTATGATTTGTGGTTCACTTGTTTTCCTTCTTATTACTGGAGGACAGTCTTTTTAAGAGCTTTAAGGAATGCTGCAAGGTGGATGGATGCACTGTAAGTCATTTCTTTGCATGTCAGGCCAACTTTCAAACACCGCTTCCCGCAGTGCCTTGTGCACGGGCTCCTCCTGCCTGCGCAGCTGCAGGGGCAGGAGCCGAGTCCTCTGGCTCCCGCTGCCCATCCCCACAGCAGCTCCTCTGCCCTCGGCCACGCCAGCACCACCCTCCGGGGGGTTTGCTGTGTGCCAGTGACCCGGGCTGGGTTAGAAAAACCTGCAAGGAAAACGAGATGGGACCTTCCTCACCCAACCAACACCACTGTCTCAGAGGAGAAGCTTTCTGCACTTTACTCCCTTCTCTGCACAACAGAGGAGGAAGGTTCTGGAAGAGCAGGGCTTGAGCAGCTGTGAGATATCGAAAAGTAATGACAAACATATGGAAGTTTGTCCTGCAAGGGCTCACCCACCTGTACAAATTTTGGGTCAGGTTACCTGGTGTCTCGCCAGTAGCTTCAAAAGAGCTTTATTTATTTACTCTAGCCAAGAATTTGGCACTCTGTTTTTTAATCTGCCCACATCTTTCACCTCCTCCTGTAGCGCTTGTTCTCCCAGGGCTTTTTTTTTTGCCATTAACACTCCCAGTTTTGGATGATTATTACATTAACAGGGATTCCAGCTGAGGGTGGGGCTCACTCCCATCAAATTAGTCAGTGTGGATCTCCACTCCTCCATGGCTTGGTTCCCACCAGTATCTGAGCAGGCTTGTACATATTGCAACTGCTGCTGTGATTTACTGGAAAGAGACCCCTTGTGTGTCATTCATAAGCTGAGTGGATGAGACAGAAATGACACCCAAATACCTGAATTACAGAAAGAAAACAGACATTCACTAACCTGGTTCTGGATTTTACCAGTGCCAGATGCTGCTTCTGCAAACCTCTCCTGCTTGCTCCTATGAGCTGAGCTTTTGTGTATTACCTTGAGTGCAGGAGACTCTGAAGTCTCTAGATACAATCAGAAGGACACTCCAAGAACCAGATCCTCTAAAGAGTTGATTATCTTCCCAGATGTGCTAGCTGCCCATCTCTATAATTTTATTTGGGACCTACAAAGCACTCAGCCTCAGACTCTGAATTCTTTGAAAAGGATTTTCCAGCACCAAAAAATTAGTATTGGAATTTGGTCGTACAAATTCTTCACCACACTGAGACAGATGATTTGAGAAGGCCCATAGCATCATGATTTGAGGATGCCCATGGATCCTTTCAGAGATGAGGCCCCTAATTCCATAGCTCACACTTGAATTGAAGCCCAGATATAGTGAGACATAACTCACACTGCTTACAATGGAATTATTCCTCATCCAACCTCTACTACAAGTGTACATCCAGATGAACTTCCTGAACTAGACGGTCAAGCCAGGTTAGTTTCACAGACCCTAAGGTGGGAGAGAATGTGATTTACTGTCATTGAAGCTTCTGAGGTCACACATTATAACAGAAAGATAATTTACCAAAAAGGGAAATAAGATTACTGGGTGGACTCAATGCTTAAAATGGACTTAGCATTGGTTTTGAACTTATTTAGATGCATGACGGAGAAACACAGCTTTGTTTCCATTTATAAATGTTCAAAATGACAACCTGAATTTAGACAAGTGCCTGACTTGACCAGTGCCAGGCTGACCTAATTGGTAACAGAAGGACCATATTCTTAGCTGAAATGTACAGACAGCACGGGCAGCTGTCAGGCAACCCGCCCCAGGCGACCGCAGCGCTGGGTGGACAAAGCCAAGATGGATAAATGCCTTATTAAGTCCCTCTGGTGTTCATTTGGGGCATGATTCTCCCATATATACCTGTGTCTTACCAGTGGTGTCCACAGACTCACATTGGGGTAGCATTTTGGATTTATTTTTCCCTGATATCAAACAATGAATAGCCCTACCTAGACTTCTCAAGAAGGAAAATAAGAAACTATAGTTTGAGGCTATCCAGCAGTGTCAAACACATTTATTGCAGATTGAGACAGTTCCCAAAAGATTTCTTCTAAATTTCTTCTAGTTGGACATAGAGCAGTATAATTCAATAGCAGGGGTTGAAAGGGAAAAGGCAATGTGAGAAGCCACTAACATTTCTCTTTGAGAGGTGTTCAGAGATCAGCTGCAGCTGCTTCCCTGAATTTTGCCAGAAACTGAGGTTTTGTCAACTGCCCCAGGGTGTGTCACCCCCATGGCAGCCAAGTGAGGCATGAGGGGTGAAGGCTGCACTCCCCTAGACAAGCTGCATGGGATCAGTGCCTTCGGTGGCACGTCCTCTTCCCGCTGCTCCCTGTTTGCTATCAGCACCTGTGATAACACAAGTGCTTCTGTGGCACCAAGCACAGCAGCAGCAGCAGCAGGCGTGACCAGCTCCTCTTCAGGCAGGCCCAGTTTCCCCAAGCTTGCTGGAGAGCTTCTGAAAGCTGTAGCAGTTAGTGACTTGTTTCTTAAGAATTCGCCTAACACAAAACCATGTAAAATAGATTCAGCCAGGAACTGAAAGCATTACTAAGCATAAATTATTTTATCTTTCATTTTTACCTCTTCACAGAAGGAAATGCACCTTGTGCACCATACAAATCCAATTTAAGCTCTGAGAACAGGGTCTAAGTAGGACTTAAGTAGTATAGAGGCCGTTAGGCTGACCCTCTACACTGGGGTTAATTTCATCCAAAAGCTTTTCCAAGAGATAAGGAAACAATCTTTCATGTACAAAGTGCTTGAGGAAACCAAGAAACAGTAAAAGAATCTGCCTGCTTTGAAAGCTTTGTATCTCACCTCAACACTCAATAGAGAGATGTGTTGTGTTGATGTACTGTAGATTATACCTTACCCAAACGGTGAAGTTAAAAGAAAACAGGATCCCTTGACACTGTCTGAGACAACCCATAATACAGCACTATCATTAAACGGAGTTTACAAAAGGCTTCTATTTACATGTCTGCAGAAAATAGACCAGGGCACAGGATGCTGACTGCAGTGTAAATGTTAACTGAGGGACTGCACGGCACTCGCTGGGGTGCGGAAAACCGAGGGCAAACAGAAGGAGGACAAAACGGTCTCGCTGCCCAAAGCAGCCCTGCATCCCAACAGCAGCCTGGCTTTCAGTGGAAAACAACTCCACCGTCCTACAGGAATGGAGGGCAAGAGCAGGATTAGTGGGAGGTATCTGGCAATTTGAATGATGGCTGTGAAAAAGTAGCTCAATGCTGAAAGAACAAGAGACAGGACTAGACATAAATCGGCCTCTTTGCTTCCGGCCTCCAGACAAGTCTCTAGAATGGGTGGTCTGAAGTTAAAAGAGACAGCAAGGCAGATCTGTACCTTGGGAATGAAATGTTGTTTTCATGGCAAAACCTCACTGTTGTAAACACCTGGGCCAACCACTATACGTGTGGAAAAGTCTGCGGTGTTCATGTTGGAGAGGTGGGGCTTCCCTATGGGCAAGTGAATCCACATCTGTTTTGCTTCTGGAGATGTTTGGAATTGGGAAGGGAGCAGGAAATCCCAGTTCTAAATGACTGCATGGATAAAGAAGAAGAAAATACCTTTCATCAGGAAATAGATGAATTCAGGTGTGTATTAATTGCTTTTAATTTCAATAACAAAAAATGCAAAAGAAGAAAATATCTCAGAATAGTATTGGTAAGCAGAATATGACCAGCAAGGATCAAGACACCAAGCTTAGATTATTTACAGACCGAAGTTATTTTGGGCAGTGCTGTGTCCTTATTTTCTCTTGCTTCCAAAAACATTTCCAACAAGGCTGTGCATAAGGACCCCTGTCAAGGTGAATGCTATTTGGGACTTCACTGTTTGTAACCAACTGCTTTTACCCACACACTCAAATAACCCTGAAACGACCTCTATTCATGACTAATCTAGGGCTGAATTGAAAGGACTGCCCTTGAGAGAAACCTCTGCATCTCACAGCAACAGGCAGTGCCAGCCTGTGCTCCCCGCTAGTCGGGTGGCCGGGCCACTCACAGCCACTGCAGCTCTTGCCTCCATGCACTGTATGGAAGTTTGTAATGCCCAGGTTTGTCCTACACACAAGATTCATCATAATTTGACCCATTTGCAAGTTAAGACATCACTGTGAGAGGTCACATTCAACTTTCTATTCTATTATGTAGCCATTAAGACGCAGCCCTGCAAAGATCTGCTGTGAACAGCTTCCCTCAGAGGAGTACTTCCCTGCAAGGCCTTTGCATCCTAGACATGCTGTGTCACACATGGTCTAGTATCATATGTAGCCACACATTGTCATTAACCACCCTTTCGTAGGTAATAGGGTGAAACATGTCAGTGAACCATAAACCCAGACTGATTTAGAAGATAAATTGTAATGGCCCAGAAGTAGCTGTTACAGCCTTTCCTGTCAATACTTCACCTTTAAAAAAATTCCCTAAATACTTACTAATACTACCAGATGTAATGGCTGTCAATAACATTTACTTTAAATAGTCCCCAAACACATTACATAACCTGCATTTAAAAAGTCCATCTCGCCAATATTTGAAGGAAGTGCAGCAAGCTACCCTGTCACCTCTTGTGAGCTCCTGGGAGCAATGCTGCTCTCTGCTTTTCCACATTAACCCTTCACTGCCTGACCCGCCTCCTCCTGAAAGTTAAGGTGAGGATGAGAGAGGCAGAACTTTAGGTGTAGCTGCAAGATGTGTCAGGTTCAGTGGCAGAGACGGTGTCTGCCGTTCCTGCTCCTTCTTCTTCAAACAAGGGCAGTTATCAAGCAGCACCATTTTGATGACGGAGGCTGCAGTGTGGGCACACTGATGGCAATGAGTCAGGAATTCAGTCTAACTGGGGTGGGAATGAATGGGAAGGAGCAGCCCAGCGGGCTGGAGACCCCTCATGGCAGTTTCTTTGTCCAGTAACGTGTTACACTGCTGTGTCTGCTGAAGGACAGCAGCAAACCTGCATGGAGGCTCTGCCCTTGCTTTGTCCCATCTCTCAGACCACGGTTGTGTGTTTGAAACACCAGCACCACAGCGCTACCACACAGGAGTTGTATGTTGGCAGCTGGCTGATCTGAGCACAGATGCAACCCTGTGTGCACTACCACTGCTGAAGGTTGCTGTTGCTTAGGAGGGCAAATGAGCGGCACATACTGCGATTACGCAAAATAGGGATCAGGATAATTACTGGATTGCTTCAAGAGGGAGGCAGGAGGAATCATTTGTCACATCACAAGCATTAACTGTCAGTGTTAATTACAGGTATTTATGTCTGACACTTCTGGGATTAGCCAAGTAAGCACGGTATGATGAAGAAGGGTATTACTGAGGGAAGTGGAATCATGTTCCTTGGGGCAACAGCAGAGTCATGGGATAATCACAAGTGTCTTCCAGGTGTCATCCACCTCCTGTTCCTCTCCGGCAAAGCAACACTTTTCAGTTCTGTATGTCAACAGCACTGAAAAGAAAATAACTGGGCTGAGACATCTGCAATTTTTAGATTTCACTCAAGCAGGGTCAATGCTCCACAGTCTCCAAAGAAAGGGATGATACTAGACCTTTGAAAAAAGTGGGCCTATGTATAAATACTCTACTTTCAAACGAAAACGTACGTCTAATCCTTCTGTTGGGAGCCAAGATCTAGACTTCTACAGTGTTTAAGGGCTTGGGGCCAACATAGCCACATAAAGAGTAAAGTCCTCTAAGTTTTTAGTGCAGCTGTTTCAAACTCATCCAGACGTAGTTCCAGGTGTGGGAGGGCACAGCAGGAATAAAATCACACTCATGCCTGGATCTGTCAGCATACAAAACAGAGGCAATTGTGACAGAAATATCAACTGTTACCAGGGCCATTGCTAAAGGAATCAATAATCTAACTAATTCAGAAGTCAGCATTTGCAAAACCTTGCAAGGAGCAATGGCAATGGGACAAGTTAAAGAAGGATGTGGACATGACTTGCTGCATGCCAGAAGCAGGAGACACCAAAGTATTTTGAGGAAAGGTGGGGAGAGTGGTTGGGGCAGAGGACAGGAGCTGCACCCCAGGGACGGGCACTCCTGGATGCCAGGGACTGGTACCTGACCTGAGCACTCAGCCAGGCTCTGTTGCGCTCCTCAGCCCTAAGCCCAGGGGAAAGCTTTCTGAGTCACTAACCCCCCCACAGATGACTAGAGGTGAAAGTGTGCATACAACTAACTGTGCTGACACACGTTTACAGATCAAGCCCTATATGTACTCCTTCTCTCCAGACTAAGTCAACTAAAAAAGACTCCTAGGGCTGCTCTGAACCCTATACATGTCCACTTGCCATGACAAAGTTATAGATGGAGGCCCTGAGGGTGCAACTTCACTTGTGACATGCCTCTAGGTCATGCAAATGTTCAGAAATGGCTGTACAGTTCTTGTAAAAAGGAAGATCAAAAAGACAACAACACTAAGAACTGTCATACCCAAAAAATAATTCAACTACAAAGGTTTTTTTGATGCCACAAGTAAATGCTGTATTTTCTACTTCATCTTCCTAACATGCTTTAGGTAACAGCAGGGGATGCACGTTGTCCCATCTCTGTAGTAAATGCCCTAAACCACTGGTAGTTCTACAATAAAGACCAAGCATACTGAGTTACCATCACAAGACTGTTATTGTTTTAGAAGATCTTTTCAACTCATGTTTTTGAAATGGGAATATTTCAAATTGTATTTTAAGAGATTCAGGTCCTCCTGGCAAAGCATAGTTTGTAGGCAGAGGTGCTGCCTTTCATTACACTGTCTGACGCAATCTAAAAGGCTTTAGGGCACAACGGGGCTCTTGGTGAAATGGCAGAAGAACCTTCCATGGATGAGAAGAGTACAAGGCTATTAATTTGCACTGCATCTGTAGGAATATGATGAAACTATACCTCTTCCGGTGTAGGCAGTGGTAACTGTTTACACTGGAAGAGGTACAGTTTGAAAGATGCCTGTTAGCACTTTTTTGGGAGAGCATTAGTTTGAAAAGCTCACTAACTGTAAGCTTGAACTATAACAAAGGTGGTACTGAGAAAGCTTAGATGACAATTCCTCCCTAATCTAGATCTGAAAATTCTCTGTTACTTTAATGAGCTAATTAATCATATCTTATCCTGAGACTTCTCTTTTTTCTTATAAATCTTAAAAAATGATTACTATAACGTGAATCACTCATTTGCAAATTTATTGCCTGAACTAGCATTTCAATGCCTTCTAGTATCAAGGCACTGCTGGAAATAAAGATGCACTTCTGAAAGAGTTAAATAAAGCAGGGTCAATTATCACTGGAATGCTAACCAGAACTCTCTAGGGCAAGATAAATCAATAGTAAATAGCATCTTACTAGGAAAGTGTGTGTCATTTTCAGCTCGGTGTACTGGAGAGCACACTGCTCTGTTAAAGTAAGAATTGTAATAATATCTTGGCATGTAGTAGAAATAGCAGTAGGTGAAGTTTCCTCCATGAAGCCAAGAAGTGATGCAATGGCGGCTTGTATGGCTATAATTGTACATTTTGCTAGAATCAAAAATAAGGGTTTTAATGTATTATTAAATTCTTTGCTTGGAGGCAGGCATCCACACACCTACAATTATTTTAATTGCATGTTCCAGATTTTTTTGTTTTTCAGAATTTTATGACAGAAGCTGAAGTTAAAATTAATACCTCTCAATATACTTTCCTGAGTTTCAGTAATAAGTTCTTCTCTTTGGGTAATGGAGTGGTTTATTCAGTGTGTTATATTTTTAGTTTTATGGAAAGGTTTTGGAAAAAATTGTGCCAAACAAAATACACGTGGTAACCAGTATTCAAACTACCGTAAATTAAATAAGTCTGGAGAGCAGAAAAGAACAAGTTTGGAAGCTGAAGACATCACTACAGTCCAGGAAGAGGTGACAGTGGATTCACATGTTTCAGCTTCTGGAGTCCCTGTGGAATTGTGTCTCTAAAGACACAGGGAAGAAGCAGGCTCTCGTGGCTAAACTACAAGTAGGGGTTTGGCTCTGTGCACTTGGTACCTGCTCATGGCAGGCCAGTATCTGGGTTTGCAGCATGTTCCTACTCTGCACTAACGTTTCATATGCACTCTTAGTCAGCAGGATGTAGTTTATCTCGCTGTCACAACAGAGTGGTCATGGGAAGGACAAAATCCTTCTCTCAGCACACAGTGCTCTCTGTGCTTAACGTGGAGCATCTGACACTCTACACACATCCCACCTGAGCTCCTGGGAAGGTCTGGTGAAGCCTTTTACTACCACTTAGCCTCTATTCCTGCTTCTGCTGCTGAATTCCATGATCTGAAGAATACCAAGCTGCCCTCCCTCCCCAAAATCTGCTGCTGGATCCCTCAGATTGACGTCTTCCCAGACCTCACTAACAGATATCTTTCATCTCTGCATCAGCAGATCACAAGAGCTATTGGGACCTATTCAATTTCACTGACACCAGAGGTATTTCTCCTGATTTATAGCAAACTAAGTGGAATGGGAATTGGGGCCAAGCTCTGAGGGGTCACATACATTGCCATTTGCCACCCCTTCCCACTGGGGCAGGAGGCTGGATAGCAAGTGCTCATATTCTCATGGCAAGGGCACTTCCTCTTAGGAAAAATATTCATATATACCCAAATCTCGACTTTCATTAAGCTTAATGCATTTGCAGCCAATTGCATTTGATAGAAAGCCTTTCCCAGGTAGTATTTAAGCTCATCAAGAACACTAATCAATGGCTGGTAGTTAAATGCATTCTTAACTTTTTATGTGCATTGTCCTTGTGCCATGTGATGTGATGTCTTTATAACAAGATCATTAGGGAAAATCACAAAGATTAATAAAAATACAAGGAGAATTGGATGCAAGGGCTTCCATTAAATGGAGCAGGATTACAGACAAATGATGCTCTGCGGTATTCTGAGTTGTAAGATTTTAGGTGGGTTTTTGCTATACTCCATTGTTTGTTGGCCTTTTTCTTAGTTCTTCCTTTAACAGCTGTACTGAGTTCATGCAAAATAGGCTGGTCCCAGGGCAAAACTAGAGTTGGGAGGAGAAAAAATCTCATGTTCCCAAACTGTTGCGTTTCTATCCTCCCTCCTGGAAAGAATATGAAACCAGGACTTAAAATAAAAGGCAGAAATTCTAAACAACCCCTTTGACTGCTTTTATCCAAAGACAGAGTTTCAAGCTGAAAAATTCCACTGATCTATCAATATGTTGCTTAGAGAAGAGTGAGAGAGGAGACTGCATTTATTTCAGGAAGATAAGCTCTATTTAAAAACAAAGTACTCAGCTTGAGGCTGAGCTCCACACACTGACTCTGCCCATTACAGGATGTAAAAGCTCAGCAACAAGCAGTTGCACCCCAGGCACCCTTCCAGCATGAGGAGCAGCAATCCCTGGTGGATGGAGCCTTTCTGGGGGAAAGTCACCACATCCCCCTGTGCCTCAGTTTCTCCATGTGAAATGAGGAATCATGACTTCATCTTCTACCCTGTTGTCTTTATTCAAAATGCTGCGACATGTTACGTCTAGCCACGTCATACACGGTACTTAATAAATACAATGAGTCCAGAACTAGTTCTGGAGCCTGTAAATATCAGTGTAAACACGATACTAATGTATCATGTATTTCAAAAGACGCCAAGCAATAATGACAGTCTGGGAATCTAGGAGTGACTTGCGCCTTGGCTTGGGGTGAAGATTCAAGAATTAACTCTTGATGGCTTTATTTTTCTCTGTTTTTCCCAGAAAATCCTCTGCACTGTTTCTTTGTTTTAGTGAAGCCTTAGCTAGTCTATGCTGCTGACCTGGGAACAAGCTTCAGCAGTCTTTAAGGCACCCAATATTAACATGAAAGTCTGTAATCACATCTTCCCAGCTGTTAGAGCCCACAGTGTCACTGGGAGTTTGCATGGCTAAAACAGAATTTGCGTTATAATCCGTGTGCCGTGCTGTTCATGCATGGTAATTATGTATAACAAAATCCATAAGAATGGAAGCAGCTACATATAGTCTGCTTTAAAGTATGAAGGGAAGGACTTATTTTTACTATCCAAAGAAATCAGCTAAAAAGAAAATTGTTCCATACTTTTTTCATGATTAGCAACCACTAAACCATCAGTGGTCCCAAATTTCACAAGGCATTTTCTGAGTACCCTTCCTACCTCAGATGGTCAACCTCTTAATCTCTTCCAGCCACCAGATACAAAGTTCTAAGTTACAGCTCTTGTCTTTAGAGAGCAAATCTTTTACTATATTCATAATGCAACTAACAGGCTCACACGCTAGCAAGAAGATGGTATAGAGATGCCAGAATATAGAATGACCTCAATTTCTGACTACCAGCATCCTGCCACTACTGTACATCCACTCCCGTGTAATCTGTGGCCCACAGAAGATCCTGTTTCCATGCAGAGAGAGATATATGACCAGCTTTCCAACTTGACATAACTTATGAAATATTTCTTCATGGAAAATTTAGACAAAACAAAACTGTCACTGTTATATTTCCTACCGTCTTACCTCTGCCTTTTCAGTATCTCATGGAAGTTGTAATTTGGATGCCTAATTTAATTCTGTGGTCAGCATCTCTTACAATGTATTACTTCTGAGACATTGAAAGCTGTGAAAAAAAAGTCCTGTCACAGTAGAGGCAACCCGAGCACAGGCACAAAATGCAGCAGATATTCTTACATATATAAGAATTAAGTGAAGCAGAGTTTCCACTAGGCCCTGAGAGCAGGCTTAGAAAGCAAAAATAGAATTGGGAAGAAAACTGAGTTTCTGGGGCAAAATTTGGTGTCCCTAGCCTCAAAAACCCCAACAAACCCCAAACAAAAAAAGCCCCCAAAACCCCACCCAAAACTCAATTCAGATTTCAGAGGAAAAGTGTCACAAATGCTTTTTATGTCACTACCTAGAAGTGATATATCACAATCTAGTTGAATACCAGAAAAAATAATTTAGGCAGCAAAGTTGGGAGCACTTCTGCTACAAACAACCTATGACTAAACGTAGGCCTGATACATGGAAAATCAGACGTTAGCCGTGCCTTGCTTCTCAAAGCCTTAACTCCCCATCTGAACACTCCTGTCTTTGGAGTGGAAAGGGGCAAGGAAAAAAAACAGCCTTCAGCAGAGAAGTGGAGCATTCAGCAGGCGACAGCCCAGTGCTTGCGCTTTTGAGGCTGCTCCTGGGACTCCGGCACTGCCCAACAGGAATATTTCTGCTTTGTTTAACACAGTGAAAAGACATCAGTCGACACTGTAATGTTAAGAGTGGTGGATGCAAGTACGACCGATAAACAAACACGTCTTTGTTTTAATAGTGGGGAGTGACTTATCATAGTTAATTACAGGAATTTACAGCTATTTATGTGGACTCAAGAAAGCAGAAAACATTCATTTGCTGGTAGTGTAACTGCTGGGTGGAGGCAGCCCAGATGCATGGAGATGAATGCTAGACTGTATCTTGTTTGCCTTGTTATGCACAACTTTACTATGTAAATTTGAACTTCAGTGAGTAGCTACTTGGCACATTAGAATGTATAATTACAGACACACAAAAAACCCATGGAAAGTGACATTTAAACATTGTTTCTTTGTCACATATCAGTTAAATATAGAAAAAAACATATTTACTTTAATCCGCAATAGACACTTGGTCTCGCACCTGCTGCTCACACGCAAAATATGTCATTATCACTCAGTGTCCATCCTCTTACACAGAGAAAACAAAGTCACTTTGGTTCAGTTTTGTCTCACTTCAAGCCTCAGAGGAGCTGCACTTATAGTGGAATGTTAAGCAGAAAACAAACCCAAAATAGCGCAACACCAACCACAGTTCATTTGCAGGGGAAAAAAAAAAAAAAAAAGGCTGCTCTTGTGCACATTCAATAATTATCCCAAACCAATTATGATATGAAGGAATGAACTCCAGAATCAACATTTCCCCCAGTTTTGAAAGACAGAGCAGTGCTACTGATACACCACTGCCACCATTAGCAGTCACACCACTGCTGCACAGAGGGCTTGGCCAGCAGCACGGAGCTGGCAGGGCCAGGGACTGTACGCTGCTCCTCTGCACACTGCTGCCAGCTAACGCTGCTCATGTCCTACATATTTCTTCTGGACAGGAATCATTGTGAACAATTATTCAAAACACATAAGCCACCAGTTTCTAAGGAACACCAGATCTTCTGCTAGGAAGGACCTAAAAGCATTCCTGGCTCTGTAAGGACAAGTTTCAGCGAGCAATCGCCTACATCTAAAACCCTTAGATATATGAATAATTCCCCAGTACTGTAGTGGCTACCTGCACCATAACCTGTCAATGCATTAATCCAGACGTTCTGGGAGAAGCAAAATTTATTATTTTACAGAGGGAAGACCAAAGCAGAGAGACATTAAGGACGGAGTGGGTTGTTTGAAGAAGCACGAAGGCAAGACTCCCCAAGCTGACACCGACCTAACCTCATCCTCTGTGGCAACATGCAGCTGTGACAGCTCACACTCACGGCTGGGTTCAAGCTGGGCTCTTTATGAAATCAGGAACTCTCAGCAGGGCTTGACTACATGCTGAGGAGCAGTGCAAGGGACAGCTCCATCCCCGCTGTGGGCACAGACATGCCGCCTGTGACTTGCCCAGGATTACACTCAGGAAAGCTGTTCAAGGAAAAGACCTGAACCAGAATTTTCAGGGAAGCATTGGATCACCTTTCTTCCCATAAAAAAATCATTCATAATTGACAAGATCTCACAAATTTTCCTTTCTCCTTAGTAAGGCCAAGGAGTGCAGGGATGCGGGATGTTGCAACCTGGATGATGGAATCTAATATAATTTTGATTAAAAACTTCAAATAACTCTCCTCCCAAGCCCATGTTTCTCCCAGCAAATAACTAACTCGTCTCAATACCTCATTTACTTCTCTGCTTCCAAACCATGCCTTGCTCACCAATACCTGCAATTACTCAACTGACTCAGAACAAGTTTTACATGTAATTCCCACAGAACACGAGACATGTCTATAAATTCCTCAAACCCTTTACACAAGAGGCAGCTGTCTCTGGGGTGGAACAGGCAAATTGTGCAATTGCTGCAAAGCAACAGCATTGAGAAGAAAACCCCTGTGTTTAGGCAAAACTAGAGCAGGGGATTTAGAGAGCACTGTCTTAGCACTGAGGACTCCCACAAGCCAACCAACTTCCCATGGCTGCCTGTACCTTTTTCTTATCCTTTTCTTTTAAAGAACCAAAGACATGAAGCTAATTTTTTCCTCAAACAGTCCTAGCCTAATGGTATCCTGTCTTATTTTCTTGCTAAAATCCTTTCAGCCATTTATACCTTCAGCCTGCACATCATGCATTTCAGAAGGAAAAGTGAGCAGCATCTTCTGGGCCACGTTTCCACAGTTTTGATCCACTATTTGTTTTGCAGCTATAATGATTATTTGTAGTTAAGAGATCAATGGAAGCTCTAAACATATTCCTGTGACATCCGGCGTACAGCTTGCATTCAGTCACAAATGAAAATAACCACACTGTGCGTGGGTGTCTGAACAGGCAATGCAAACACCCAAAGCATAACAGGCCTGAGGAGATACCGCAGAGAATATCAATTCAGACTCAAAATGTCATATGGCATCATTACACTATGCCTAACAAAAATAAGGGAGCAGAATGGAAAGGTTGCAAAACTGCTTGTAAACAACACTGCCAGGTGGGATGCTAATGCAGCCTCCTGAAATGGCAAGTGGAGCAAACTGTGTAACCCTCAATTAATGTGTCTGAACCCAGGCTCTTTCCCCAAAGAAAGTGTCACTCAGTCGTAGGGAAAGAGAAGAGGAAAGTGAAGGAAGGGCAGATGGAGAAATTATATATTTTCTTAGAGATTTTATCATTGGACATATTATAAAACACCAAAGACATCTGCAAAGTCTGCTTCATTCTGCAGTAGTAGTATATGTCATGGAGTGCTTAAACCTTTGTGCTGTTTTTGATTTCTCCACATGCTTAGTTTTTCCATCCATTAATTTGTTTCAAGCACATCTACACACATCTAATTTAACAAACTTTTACAAAACTGCACTGTTTCTCAGGTCACACTTCAATTTGTACAGAAAAAGATACTCATATCTGATATTTTTAGATCTTTCCTTAATAAAATAATACTTATTCCAAAAGGCTTTCTACTGATCTGGTTATGGTTTTGTTTTCTTTGTTTCTTTCCCAGGGCAAAAATTCTAATTCATCCTGTTGCTACTGAGCTCCTCTTTAGCAAGTGCTAAACAATCAGAAATACAGTGGCTACTGGCTAAACTTCAAAATCCTGGAGTGTAGTCCCAGCATGGAGGATGCACATACATGTTAGAGAGAGCTGGATGCATTATACATCTGTCTGACTTGAGTATTCACAGCTGAGGAAATCAGGTTGGTTGATTCTGGCTCTTTTGTGAACTCTGACAGATCCTCACCCACATTTGTCATCCTAGTAATTTTATTCCAGCCATAAAAGCAACTTTATGTCCACTCCTTACCTGCTCACTGGGAGGCAGGAGACTAATTTATTAGGGAAAGAAGTAGGCATTAATCAAGTTATTCACATGACAGAGAATGGGCAGTGTCCATCCGGTATTTCATAGGTTGGCCTATACCCGTGTTTCAACTCAAATATATCCAGTGTTCAAATGTAAGTGCAGCCTGACCTTCAAATCTAAAGGAGAAGCACAAGAAAGCTTCACCTTTCTTAATCTCTCAGCACTGGCAAAAAGGATGCCTACATGCAGCATTAATGGGTCGGGCTGGTTAAAGACTCCGGACAGACGCTGCTGTCACCTCTCTTAGCTACCTACTGCTCCATGCTGCCTTCAGCATGCTGACTGTAAGCACACATAGATGAGAGATTTTCCCTGTTTTCCCACCTGCCCACCCTTCTGCAGAAGCAGGGGCTCGAGTGAAGCTCTGTAGGCCCTGAAGACTGGGCTCCCCTGGCACTCACACAACTTTTCCACAGCCGAAGCTCTGTTTTCCTGCACAGAACAACTTGGCAGAATCACAGGTCACCTTTCACATGTCCTTGATAGGCATGCACAAATCTGAAACTTCCCTTCTATGAACAGGCTGTTTGAGTTGCTTGTTTTTACAGTATTACCCTGCCTGTGTCAGTGTATGACATTTCAAGAGGTGAAAACACCCAATTAATTCACCCCTGGACCTGATTGCGATTCTTTTTCTCTCAGTGTAACTTTTTTCTCAATGTTGTCTCAATGGGACAGCATGTCCTGCTCATTTTCTGATTGTGTCCAGATTGCTTCTCTCTCAAGAAAGGGGCGCTTCATGATTTCTGACACTGAGTCAGAAGCAACTAAAGCACTCGACAGTTTGCCTTTGAACAGCAGGGACAGGAATTGATTAGGGCTAAGCGAAGCTGTCAGACTACAATTTACTAAGACAAAGTCATCTACATCACCTAGCTCCTTATAGTGTTTTGATATTTTCAGACATGTTACTAGTGAGCATGTATCGATTACCATTCCTCGAACGTGGCAGAGAGCATTTCCCTACTGAGTGGCTAAATGATGCATATGTTGTAACATTTAATTGAATGTAAGTATGTTATTGGTAATTTTATTCAGGATTCCCACATGAGACAAATCACACCCATTACTGAGAAGTCCAGCTCCTGGAAAGGGGCCCAAACCTATATCTGAAGTTAAAGGCACTGGAAAAATACAGGGTGAGAGGGTGGAAGGAAAATTTAATTGCTCAAGTATTGCAGGGATATAAGAAATGGATTTTGCTTATATTACTTACACCACTTAAAAATTGTGTGCCTAGACTCCTTTCCAAATACAGATAGAAAGTTGTTTTATTTAACTATATGAAGATGGAATGAACTGCAAAATGAAGGCAAAGATAAAGGACAAATCAGAATAAATCTCTTAATCTCTTAACAATGACTACTCTGTAGCCTCAGTCTACCGTGAGATATTCCTTACTTTACTTTCCCCTTGCAAAGTATTTCAGAAGAACAGTAAAACAGGTACAGAGCCACAGGGTAGGAATTAGGTAACTGATGCATGCAGGTATGGTCTGTAATACAACAGTTTGGGTGTTTTGATAACACATATACAGCAGTCTAAACCACGAATATTTATGCAGCAACAGTTCCTAATTTTGTAAAGGTCTCTGAGAGTGTGAAAAATAGTACACCAAGCTTGTGTGAAGACAGTAAAATCTAGAAGACAAGAAATACAATCTACCCTTCACTCAACACGCAAACGATGTTCTCCCTGGTGTTAACAAAATTGCACACATGCATTTACAAATGAGTGTCGTTTGAAACGCCTACAAATCAATATTGGGGCTGAAAATATTCCAAACAAATACACAAGCTATTAATTTGAATCCTGATTCAGCTGACAACCACTGAATTTTCAGTTGTTGAAATGCCATGTTCAACATGCAAGAGAGAGGAGAGATGCACGTTGTGAAACTGCATTTATGACCAAAGCAAATCCTCTGACTGCTTACCAGTGGAGTAAAGCAGCGTGCAGGGCTCTCCAACTTCCCTCTGTGCAGAGTAATATCACATGACAGAACCTCTACTGCACGAAATGGCAAGCTGGGAAAAATAGATAAGGAAAGCATTGGTATTGAAATACACAAAGAACAGCAGATACTCTTTATTGTGTAACGCATTAAATTATAGTGGATGGTGTAAGTAATTCATAAGCGTCACTCAAGTGTAAAAAAAGCACTTAAAGGAAAAAGTTTGCAAAATTCATGAAACCTTTCTTTCCCAGTTTCTGAATCCCCCCTTTTGGAATATCCTCAGGGTACAGATGGGAACATGTAGATTTTTAAGTTGGAGTACGTACATTTCACAAGCCCAGTAAAATCACACAGCATGCTATAGAATCCGACAGCAAAATGGCAGGAAACAAAGATAGGATTCAAATTGACACTGAAGATGGAGCTCAATTTTTTTTCCCCAGTCCACCAAAGGAGAAGTTCTTTTGCTACATGGAGAGGGGAATGGCGCCTGGGTTCACATTTCTGCACCTGTTCTCTTGTGCTGAGTGCAAGCTTGCTCATGCTGGTCCAGCACCAACTTGGTGCATGACCCAGCTTCACAGAGGCCCCAAAAACACCCTACATTGGACTTCTGCAAGTTCTGTCAAGCAGACTTTCTGAAATACCTGGTGGCTGAAACTTATTAACACCAGTTATGGGTAGATATCCTTACCTGTTCCTTTACTAGATGGCAGATGTCCATACCCAATTTCCTCAGAAAACTAAGAAAGTCTCCATAACAATATGACTCATACTGAATTGCCTAACTGCCCAAGGTCACTATAGCAAAAGAAACTCACTTTTTATTTCCCAGAAACTACATGTATTATGGTTTCCAAACTACTGCTAGTCCAATAGATTATCCACCTTTTCATTCACCTTCAAAGTTGGAGATAATACATCCCAGGAGGATTGTTTTGTACTTCGATGCAGATGTGTCCATTCAGTGAGGGCATATCAACAGGTATTTTCAGATTGCAGATAATGATCTCTACAATTTAAGTCTAAAACATTTACCACACTGTGTGAAATGATAACACAATCTCAGCTTGCCTGCACTTGCCAAAGTCTTAGCAACCAACCCCACTGAAAGCCCAGCTCTTGTGCTTTTCCTTCTTTACTTGAAGAAAGCAACTTTACTAGCAACCTTTCCTCAGCATCTTCTTTTCAATAAGCTACTGAATCCTGAGCCCTTACACGTGACAACTTGGCATACAGGTCTTAAACAAAGAATCAGATGCTCAGGAACAGGACCTGCTAAGCCTCCACAAATGTTTGCATTTAGTCCTTACACAGATGCTCAGCAGAGATTTCCATGCTTTGCCCTGTGGGCTTCAGAAATGTGGCCAGTACCTGCTGGCACTCACAGCCTGCTCAGGATGAGGGGTCATTAGCCATGCCCTAAGTAGGAGCTGGTTTTGAAAGTGTTTAGCCCCTGTAAACAGCTTCCTGTTATTGGCCCTGAATAACCAGCCAGAAGGAGCTGCCCTGTCACCCAAAATGCACTGGGTGTGTTCAGACACAGCAACAGACTTCTGCCAAAATTCCTGGCTCGGCATGACTGCAGCACAGCTGCGAGCTGGCAGGTTGCTCGCATCTCACTACCCAACACCTCAGCCATTTTGAAAACTTGGATGTTTGAACATTAATTTTGTATTGAAAGAGGAGCCAAGATTTAATATATCATCCACCAGCCGACTGGTGGCCCTGCACGCCATCATTTGGTTTCTGCTGTGGTGGGGAAGAGGTCTGGGCCGACTGGGAGGCCAGTCTCTGGCACAGGGCGGGCAGCTGGGAAGGAAGGAGATCCTGAGCCTGAACAGAGTGAGATCCCAGAGGCACATCAGCACTCCTCAAGCACACACTGTGATCTCCTGATGACATTGGAGAGTTTAGTCCAACTCAAAACAACAGTAGAGCTGACTCCAGAAAGCCTGTGGGTTCCTGATCCTGCTCTCCACAGACTTCACTGCATCAAGCTCAGAGTCCCCGGGTATGTAAGCTGAGGGAGCCCACAGCCAGTTTTTACCTGCTTGGCCAGCATCAGACTTTACTTTTCATTGACCTGGACAGCAATACACAGAAGCTACTTCCACATGAATGAACTATTCTTGAATAATTTCACCAAATATTTTAAGACCCAAATGGCTTTCTTTGAAATGCTTACCTTTACCTATCCTCCTTTTATCTCACAAGCCAGGAAGAGGAATGCTGCCAAGGCAGGAATCTGTTTGGCTGGCGATGAGCTCCTTGATAGGCTCCTTATAACATTTCTGTGCACCGCAGGCCTCTCGCTAATCATTGAGGTGAACGAGCTTGAGTGGCTGCCTGGAGTGAGCTTTAGGAGGACTTGAACTCTCCAGAGGACAAAATTATAAGAAGAACATGGGCACCTAGGGCCAAATCACTTCAGCATGAGGGAGAAGCATTTTATTTTGTTTCAGTGGGTTTCTTTTGAAGTTACAACCTCTCAAAAGTGAAAACTAAAAGCCATAATCTTTCATGTTTTTTGCATTTCTCCCCATATCATTCTGTCTAATAACTACATTTACGTCTCCTTTAACTGTCCTGGATGCATTTGATTTCCATGCACTGATTTTTTTTTCTGAACTTAGTTAGTATCAGATTTTTTTTCCCTTGTCCAACTCACAAAATACTCTTTTCTTGCTCATGACTGCTACTGAACTTCTTTTCTTCTCAGATTTTACATAGCCTGGCTACTCTCCTGAATGAGCACAACAATAAACCTCTTCCCTTGGATCCTATTTGGAGTCTGGATTCCTAATCTAACATAAAATTCTCAATGCTACAACTGTTCACCTATTTTTCATAGCATGTTTATTACCATAACTCTGAAAAAAATTAATATAAATCTCAAAAACATAGGCTTACTTTCATATTGCCTCCCATTTGCATGAGTTAGTGCATCCTTCTTGTAAACAGCCCAGAGAGCAAGGCTGCTGGCAAGGAACATGACCACGTCTGCGGAGAACAAACCCTGAAGATGCATTTGGCGTGCATGCAACAAGGACAGGTTCCCAAAGGAACAAAAATTTTCCTAGAGTCATACTTGGGTTAGTGTAGATGGAGCTGAAATCAGGCTCCAAATAGTTTGTTTAGAGTTTTTCCCTCTGCTTTGTTATGCCCACGCTACCAGCAAGTTTGGCATGTTCATCTGAGTCCCCACTACAAACACACCAGAGCAGAGGGATGTGGTGGTTGCACCACTGTGCTCCACACACACGTACATGAGAGAGGTACACTGGGTTACAGAAGACAGAACTCCTCAATCTGCTGTAGCCCAGTGGTTGGGAGATGCAATTAAATGTCTGCTTTGAACATCAAATATTATCCATTTCGTTTTCAGAGCCTGCCATAGGGTTCCCTAGAGAAAACAAGACACTAGAGGAAAGCCTTAAAACTTTTCCCACTTTCACAGATGCCCAAACCTCCATTATTTTACTCAGTCCCAGCTGTTGCTCACAGCCTTTCCTGGTAGGTGTTTTCACCCGCTCTGGGCCCTCTCAATAGTTAGTCACCTAAGAAAGCCCAATCCCACAGCAGATGACAGACAGTGCAAATAGCCAAGCCTGTTAGGTGGAATTTCAGCAGAAATTGCTGTTGTTTTGGTTGCATAGACTGAGTCACATTACAAACTTTGCAATCAGATTTCAAATAAACTGGAATTCATGGCAGCCTGAGTCAAGAGCTTTCATTCTTTCTGCTCAAAAGACACAGCTGATTTACCAGCAACCAGACTACAGTCCCTACACATGCAAGCACTTGTTGAACAGCTCTCCAATTAGGAAGGAGTCTGGTCCCATTAAGTCTAATCACACAAACCCTTACCCTATGAATTTGAGTTCAAAACTTGACCCAGAGTCAGTATCTCACACAGCTGATGCCAAATATCTTAAATCTTCCACTTAGGGTCTAGAATTTTGTTTAAAATAACTTTTGCTGAATGGGTAGAAAAGGCTAAAATCTTCTGTACAAATGCTTCCAATTACAAAGCCACTGAATATTTCAGGCTTCCAAGATTTGATAAAAGTTGGAGCTAACCTTGGAAACTGTATGGAAATTCCCCCTGGTCTAAGTGCATGCATGGTAGTTTCTCCTTTTTTACCTACAAAAGCAATATGCAAACCCATAAACAATAATTTCCCAGGCCATCAGAAAAGGAATGATCAAAACTGTGTAAGACCCACAGAAGTATCTGGAATCCTACACTGCTTTTATGCAAATTTTCCAGACAACTTCAAACACTTAGGAGGACCATAAATGGTCCTCGCTCTCAGAAACACCTCTGATTTCCTTTTTGCAGTATTTCATGCAGTGAAAGTTAAGAGAGATTCAAACATTATTTCTAGCTACAGACATTGTAATGCGTTAAAAAATCAGTAATAAAAAGAATAAACTTTTAAAAAGATATTACAATTAAGACAGTTCCTAAGGTCCTTTTATTACCGTAGCTCTACCTGGCCAAATCTCACTTGACATCTGTCCACTTAACATCCTTTTGAACAAAAGATATTCTTATTCCAGAGCATTCAGAGACAGCTACTGCATTTTAATTTCGCACCTTGCCTTAATAACAAATTAACTTGAAAGCTTAGATAACCCCTTGTTAAATGCAGGCTGCTCTGGGCCTGCAATTTTTATTTCCAGTGGAATATTGTAGAGCCAGGTTTGCACTGTATCTACACGCAAACAGTAAAATGTAGGAACAAATTCAGGGGAACTGTTTTATTCTGGTGAACACCAACATGATCAGCTCTTACTCATACTGTCTGAAACAAAGCCCAACAAAAAGGGCCCTGGATCAGGCTCACAAATATTTGCAGTAAGACAATTTGAACTCTCCCAGTGGATAGGAAATGTGCCAAGGTGTACTGTTAAAACTATTCCCTCCGCAATGTGAAGCGTGGCCCCTTTCCCTGAGGCCCAAAAGTTGCTCTACCTGGGGACCTACATATGTTCATGTGCTCAGCAGATTCCCCCACAGCTCCAGAGTTGTGATCAGCTCTCCTCTTAGATGTGGAAATCATCCATCAAAGGCAGTAAATATGTTACGACACACGACTTGGGACACCTCCAATTCGTGACTTAGACACTCCCATACAGCTCTCGAGGTGACTACATGAGGAAGATTCTGCTTGTCCTACTGCTAAGACCCCATGGAAGGAGAGAGGCACAAAGTCACCATCAGAGCCTCCTTCAGTCTCCACCTAAATGTGAAAATAAGCGACAAAAGTAAGTTCTAAAGACACTGTTCACTTGCTGTTTGCTGCAGCTCTGATGGGCTGCGGTCAGGCTATGGCCGAGGACTTCTGAAAATGCCCTTCTCACAGCCCAGCTGTGCCTATTCATCATCATCTGCTTCATGGGTATTTTACTCTGACGAGCGGGGGGGACCTAGACTTTCGTGAGTACTAGGAATGTTATGTAAAGAGAAATCTCACTGTTTCCACTGTGAAATTTTGCCTCAGGCAACTTATGAATGTTCCAGGGAAGATATTCACCATTTTCAGCAAAACAGCTGACAGATCCATCTGCTGCTCTTGGTGATATTTGGTGCAATTTTCGAGTGTCTCAGTAACGCTCCTACAGATCCAGTGAAAAGCCAAGTTCCTCCTGCATGACAATTACAAGGGAGCGGAGACAATAAACTTTTGCTCTAAATTTTTGAATAAATTTAAGGGTCACTTGCTTTTGAAATATCTCAACACTGACAACCATGAAGTTTGGAGGAACTGGTTTTATACAGTTGCAATGAGTTTCCCAAGAAATATAGATGCTCAGGAGGGAAATGTCCAGTTCTCTTAGTCTAATTCTTTTATTTTAGAAAACTTACCTTTATTTTATCCAGAAAAAATATCCATGGAATTTTAGTTGCCTTAAAATTACAATATGGAAACCTTCTTATCTCATACTTTTTGAACAGTAAAAATGTAGATTTATATCTATTGCAATATTCTTTGATAGCCAGGTGGATAATATTTTCACTTGGTTGTTTTTAATGCAAAAGTAAAAATGTTTCTTTTGATATTAAACCATGAAACATTTTAATTTGAAATTTATTTTCACTGTACAAAAACCAGGTCTGAAGATGAAGTGCTTAATTTGAATTTAAATTACATAGTTTAGCTGAATTCCTATATATTACTTACTTAAGATTTTGATTAGCCAAACAAGCAAATTTTTCTTGCTTTGAAACCTTTTAACCCTAATTTTTCAGCATGATTCTGAATTAAAAGTGAGTCATTCGCACAGATGTCACCACGAATTTACGGGTCAGGGAATTTTGCGTTTGCTCTGCCACGAATGTGTGAAACAGAAGGACTTGAACACTGCTCTGTGGAAAAGCTCACTGTAAATTTACCTGCATCAGAGCTGCACAGGCACCTACAACAGTCACAGGCACACTCGTGCCCATGGAGTCAGCTGCCAGCAACCTCAGCTGCCAAACATCCTGTGGATGTGGCATCAGGGACACAGCTTACATTTAACCCACAGGGGAACACATCACCATGTCTGTAAGGGAGCCCTAAGGCTGGCAGCTTTTCTCTATGCCTTGAGTCAGGTTAATAAAACAAATAAAGATATAATTTGTTTCACCTTAGTCACTATTACTTTGGTCCTCTTGACCCGTGTCAGCAAGCAGGGAGTAGGAATTTGCTGCATCTGACAGCCTTCTCACCTTGTGGATAAAGGAGAGCAGTATAAAAAATAGCCCACTGAAGCTCATGTTTGGCAGCTGGCAACCTGTCCTGAACTGCCATGGAGGCTTTCATCTTTCTATGTACACTGCACAACTGCTGGGGGAAGAGATGGCGACAGAGCAACAACAAAAAAAATTACATACAACTGTGTTCATCAGTGCCAAATCTCACTCTCCCAGTGCTGGTAAAAAAGGCAAAGTTTCTCAGGCTTCCCTGTAAGGTCACAGCTGGCACTTCTATGAATCTTCTTATTACATGGGAACGAGGCAGAGGTTCATAGAGAGAGACAGATGGTGAGGAGCAATGTTACTTATCCTAATGTGCATGTGAGACAAAGAGCTGCTTGGCATACCTCTCGCTCCCAGTCCTCGCTGGGCCACGGCGGGCAGCCGACCCCCGCCAAGTGTTTGTTCCCCTCCACTTTTTATTCCTCCCCTCAGTGAGTCTGATCCTACTTGTCTTCGGTGTTTACATGAATCATGCTAGATGTTTTCCAGAGATTTGGGCTCTAATGAGCAAGGCCAGCAAAAACAGCAGCAACAAACAAACAAGCCGGCCCAAGCCAAGCTTGCCCACCACCGTGCATTTGCATTCACGTAGGCCACCCCCTTCGCCTGCCCAGTCTGCCAAACCCTGAGAGTGGTGGTAAGAGAGGGAATGGGCAGCCCCGGGATGAAGCTTCAGGACTTGGGTTGTAGACGTACATATTAATCACACTGAAAACACAAACTGTGCCTGGGATTTTCATGTGGGAAGGGCAGGAGGGATGCAAGATTTGTGTTGGAGGGAAGGTGGATATTAATTGTGGCTCAAGCCAGGATTTCAGCTATGAGAATTAGGAGCAGGAAAAGAGAAGGTAAAAATGCAGTTTGCATATTCATTGAAGTGTAGCTTAGAATATGAGGGAAGAAGGGCCGACTTTGATCTCTGTGGTATGAGGCTATCGCTGGAAGAACCTCACTCATTCCAGCTGAATTATTCCTGTGTTTCAGCAGCAACGGAGAGGAGAAGCTGCTCTCCTGAGCCCAACCTCCTTCAGCTGCAAATGGAAAAATTCACACTTGGCACTTCCACTGCCATCACAGTGAAAATGCATCTGGAATTAATGCTGAAATCATATGAACAGGATCCTCCAGGAAAGACCTTGCAGAACCAGAGGCAGCACTTCTGAGAGAAGATAAGACAAGATATGGCTCCATCACATGGCAATCGCCCTTTCAGACCACCAGCCAAGGATGTAATTCTTCATTTAGGCAAGTAACTATTTATAACCAGGCTGGTTGTGGAGAAACCCATCCTACCTCCTGAAAACCTGATAGCCAGAAATGCAAAGATTGCCCCTTGAACTGGCACTCAGAGGAAGGAGGAGGAGCTGGACTGGGAATTGGCAAGTTGCAGCAAGAAGATGAAGGGAATTGCTCGTCCAGGGTATTTTTATCTTGTGGTTCTGTAGGCAGAAAGATAAATGGAAAGGCAGAACATGATTTGCAGCTTTATACAGGACTTTGAGTAACGCCTAACTAGAACGCCATTGTGGAGGAAGAGAAGGCAAGATGAAAGCACAGCTCTTTTTTCTTTGCTTTTTTTTTTTTAACTGTTGCTAAAACAGTTTAATTCCTCAGCAGAGCAGATGATATCACATTCACTTTAATACCAATTACATTTAACTAGATTTTACTTAGAAGTAACTAGAGAACTTCCTTTCAAACAAACCAAACAAGATTTAATATGTTGGAAATGTGACAGATTGACAGGACAGGAACTTAAAAGTCTGCAGCAAAATTGTTCATGACCCACCCTGCACCAGCTCTACTGATTCACACACATTTATCTATACACTGAGAAACCCATATTCCAGTCTACCCCAGAACCAGTGTAAATTTTTGTAGCTTCAGGAAAAGGCTGATCTCAGGCTCTATGTCATGTCAGCCTCTGCCATCATTCTGCCTGCTGTCCTTGTAGCACAGGCCTGGCAGTGCCACTGTTTCTTCCTGGAAAGAACTAGGCACCTCTTCCTGAGAAGAACTAGTGGGATCATCACACTCAGCTTCAGTGCTGATGACTTCCTGCCATGGCAAACCAAGGAATGGGGTCCTTCCTGCGGGAAGGCTTACACAGATTCATTGCCATTGATGAGCTACTACAAACCCAGAGACAGTGGGTTAGTAGTAACTTGATATTAATAGGCATAATTTCACTCAGGACTAGGTACATGGCCACCCCCTAGGCATCAATGTTCCTGTGACTTGCAATTAAAAGGAGATGAGGCAGCACACGCGCTTAAAATAAATACTGAAAATGTTTGACAAACTTTCATGTTTACTATTTACTTGTGATTTTTGTAACAAACACCAAGGAGGAGGAAAATAAAATTCCATTTGGCATCATTTTGGTTTCCTTCATGTTTGTAAGCAACTCCCACCATCGCCACTACAAAAGGCAACACTGCTTCTTCTGGATGTCCCACAACACAGCATGGCCAGTTTCCAGCTCCCACTACTACACGTGGGAGTTGCCCTATTTGTTTCAGTGGGACATATGAGCAATCAGCACCTCAGAAAATTAATTAACTTCCATGACTCATCTGTGCTTTAGCCTAAGCTGACTTGTCAACATCAGGAGCAGAAGTCTGCTGGCACTGACTTTAAAATTCAAAGCACCCTTTCTACCTCTGATATAATTTCAACTAAGACCTACTATAGCCAAGTGCTTCAGGATTTGAGAGTCTCTGACTTTGAAGGGCTGATAACATTTTACAGGTTACTGTTTCTTGCTGGAATGGGTATCAGGTTCTGCTGTAGTAAAGCAGGGTTCATGCTAACATACCTTCCCTGCCAACTTACCCAAACCAAGAACAATTGTGAGACAGGCCTTTGGCAAACAAGGATAAATGCAGCACTTTGGGCTTTCATATACACAAGGCCCCTGGACACAACTACATTGTGGGGGTAAGATCCAAAGGTGCAGACTTTCCATGCACACAACGGTCTGGCTGCAGCCCCGGATCCTGCCAGGATCCCGGCACAGCAACTCTGCAGCCACATTTCAGCCCCACGCGCACAGGCAGCAGGTGGATGAGCTGCGCCGTGGGTGTGCTGCCCTGTCCGGCACCGGGAGCCCTGCCCGGCACCAGGAGCCCTGCCCGGCACCAGGAGCCCTGCCGGAGCCACGGCCGGAGCGCGCCCGCTTCCATCAGCTCTGCGGTGCCTCGCGGCGCCGACACGGGCGCTGCCTCGAGCTAAGCGGGAAACAAAACGCAACGGGTTCAACTCAGTTTGTTTCAGCTGGGGACAAAAGTAAAGAGAGCGTCATAAAACATCCTGGTTTGAAAGGGTCCCACAAGGACCATCAAGTCCAGCTCCTGGCCCTGCACAGGACAGCCCCAAGAATCCCACCATGCTTGCAAAAGGTGCCTTATTTTGCTCCTCCCCTCAGTGCAATATTCATATTTGTACACCTAATTCAGAGAACATCTTCAGCAGATAATCATAAGAAAGGCTTTATTTAGAGGTTAAGTATTTACAGTATTCCAGTATGTCTCATATTTCTGCCAAGCATCTATTTCCTAAGCTGCACTGAACACGGAGGCTATATTTCTAGTACAAATATTCAGACTTGTACCTTGATTTCCACACTTCTTTTATCACTGCAAATAGTTGTAATAAAAACACTACTAGCAACAACACTATATTAATATACTCCAAACTAAATAAGAAAAACCCTACAGTGAGCTGAATTGGCATTCATTATTCCAGTTGTTTCATATCTTTAAATGATTCTGGTAAATCGATAAAGCTCTGCAAAGTGGCTGTTGTCTGCTGGTTTCTAACTCTAGTCAGTGGCATCCACTCTTTAGTGCACCACACACTTGCTGTGTAGCCATTAGATGAAAGCACTATCACCTGTCAAACAAACTGCTAGAACTGTGATAAATTAATGATCAAATAGTACAGTCTGATGTACAGTAGCAGTGCCGAGGCTAGTTACAACCAGGCCTCATGCTTTAAAAATGTAGCTGACATTAAAAAAAAATCAGCCATTAAAGAAAAATGTCACACAGCTTTTCAAAAAAATATCTATTTAAAAAATGACCACATACTGATACTCCAGGATTTGCGGTTTTACTAAAAAAAAAAAAAAAAAAAAAAAATTTGAAGTTT